>VXAL01007826.1:82096-134543 GCA_013399475.1 Chauna torquata | reverse complement strand
CCTTTTTCCAGTCACCAGGTACTTTGCCTGACTACCATGACTTTTCAAATATGACGGAGAGTGGTTTGGAAACTACATCAGCCAGTTCCCTCAGGACCCTGGGATGCATGTCATTGAGCCCCATAGACTTGTACCTGGTCAGTTTCATCAGGTGGTCTTGAACCTGCTCTTCGCTTGCAGTGGGAGGGAGTTTGCACCCCCAGCCCTCACCTAGAGTTCCAGGGACTTGAGAGATGTGGGAAGCCTGACTGCCAGTGAAGACTGAAGCAAAGAAGTTGTTGAGTACCTCAGCCTTCTCCATGTCTGTCATTACCAGTTCTCCCTTCTCATTTACCAGAGGGGCTACAATCTCCTTGGCCTTTCTTTTCTGGCCAATGTACCTATAGAATCCCTTCTTGTTATTCTTTGCATCCCTTGCCAAACTCAGTTCTGTCTGTGCCTTGGCTTTCCTGATCCCATTTCTGCACATCCGGACAGCATCCCTGTACTCTTTCCAGGCCACACGTCCCTGCTACCATTGCCTATGCATTTCCTTCTTGTGCCTCAGTTTGACCAGCAGGTTCTTGCTCAGCCATGGCAGCTTCCTGCTTTCCCTGCTTGCTTTCTTAAACATGAGGATGGAGAGTTCTTGTGCTCTAAGAAAAGTGTCCTTAAAGAGTTGCCAGCTCTGTTCAGCTCCTTTGTCCCTAAGGACAGTGTTCCAGGGGATCTCATCCACTAGGTCTTTAAACAGCTGGAAGTTTACTCTTAGGAAGTTCAGGGTCCTGGCTTTGCTCTTTGCCAGGCCCATACTCCTCAAGATCATAAACTCAAGCAGGGTGTGGGCACTGCAGCCCAGACTGCCTCCAATCTTAACCTCTTTAATGAGTTCATCCACACTGGTGAGCACCAGGTCCAGTAATGCTTCTGCTCTGGTTGGTTTGTCTCATACCTGGACCAGGAAGTTATCCTTGACACACTCCCGGAGTCTCCTGGATTGCTTACAGCCTGCTGTGTTGCTTTTCCAGCAGACATCTGGGTGGTTGAAGTCCCCCATCAGGATAAGAGCCTGTGAGCGTGATGCTTCTTATAGCTGAAGGAGGAAGGCTTTATCAACAGGCTCCCCTTGATCAAGCAGCCTGTAGTAGACCCCAACCACAAGGTGTCCTTTATTTGTCCAGTCCTTAACTTTTACCCGCAAGCTCTCAACCTGTCCGTGCCTGTTTCTCAGAGGCAGCTCTTCGCAATCAATCCCTTCCTTAACATGGAGGGCAATACCCCCACCCTTCCTTCCCTGCCTCTCTCTTCTGAAAAGCTAGTAGACCTCTATTCCAGTGTTCCAGTTGTGTGATTCATCCCACCACATTTCCATCATAGCAATTAGGTCATAGTTTTCTAATCGCACTGAGGTTTCCAACTCCTCCTGCTTGTTTCCCATGCTGCATGGGCTGGTGTAGAGGCACTTCAGCTGGGCTGCTGGTCATATCACCTTTTCAGAGAAGCCCTTCCTAATTCCTTTGGGACAATTCACAAGTATTTCCCTATTGCTTCCTACAGCAACAGTGTTCCCAGGTTGTCTTCCATCACTCAGAGGTACACCCTCTTCCCCCACTGAATCTAGTTTAAAGCTCTGCCATTTATCAATCTCTTGCTCAGAATCCTGGGTGCTACATTGCCTGGTGAGCTCCTCTTGTAACACAGCAACCTGCTTGAAAATTTCATCCAGCTGGGCACGCTTGCACCCATGACACCTACTTCTGCCTTCAGGCCCTAGGGGGACTTCCAGATTCTGGAGTGCCCTGGAGCTGAGGGTCTGGGCAGCTCTTTCAATCCTTGTGAGATCTGTGGGTTCTATGAAGTTCTAGTAGATCTTCAGCAATATATATTTTGGTGTTTTTTCATATTATTCTTTTCATAAGTTAGTGAAGGAGGTTGCTAAATGAGCTGTAATGTGCTGTAATTGTGAATGTTTATTCAAACTATTGACCAGTGTCAATGGTATGTTTTTTAATTTTAATTGTGTAGTTCTCTGAGTTTACTATTGACAATGTTTTAGAGCCTATATGGAGGAAAACGCAACTCTTGAAGCGTCAAAACTTGTTAGTATAGGTTTGTAGATTGGGTTATAACAGGTTTTGTCTGTTATTTCCACTGATTACTCTGGACACATAACTTTGTCCTATTTTCAGTAGTTTTTTTGTAAAATCTTTTTCCTTATCTCTCAACACTAGCATAGCCTGTAAACATGAATTAGAATGAGGAGTTTGACATAAAGGAGTAGAGCCTTGAGTTGTGCAGAACTTCTAAATAAATAATAGTGACATGATTAAATGCTAATATTCAAATCAGTATTTCTAGAATTTGTAATTAGGCTACAAAATATGCTGTCACAGAGAAGAGCTTCAGTACTGTTGAAGCTGATGATGCTCATGACACTAACATTTAGCCCAGATGTCGTACTGTATAAACTAAAAACCTTGTTACCTCTATTCATCTGTATAGCATGGATGCTCATTAAATTATGAATTAGTGTTTCTTCCAAACACTTGTATATTAATGATCTAACTGCACCCAGCAGTCTGATTTTTGAAGAGTAAGCAGGTACTGCTCTGTCTGAAGGGCAGGATTGACTCCCCACAGAACAATGACTTCCTGACTTCCCGTGCCCCTCCACGTGCTGGCTCCTGGGCTCTATGTGCCCAAGGGGTGCCTGAGGTTTCCTGATCCCAGCACTCCTGATATCAACACTCCTTTACAGCCCCATCACCAGGACCTTCCAAACCTTGGTTTGCTTTGAGTTTTCAGAATATTACTCAGAAGTAGGAATGTTTGGGAGTGCCCTGGAAGGAACGTGACATTAACTGGAGAGGAACCTGTTCCTCTCCAGAAGCAGAAACCCAATTCTGCTGTTGCAGCCAGTAAATCTGGAGAGAACCTACTGATATCTGCCGCATTATTGCAGATGTGTTTTTCTGCATGTCCCTAAGTCCCATGTAAAAATCATCTGCTGAAACCCAGGATCAAAGCCAAACAACATACAAACTGGGTAATTTGCACCAGCCTTTTAACAGGTATCTGTATTTTGCGGATTGTGCCTTGAAGCTTGAAGTGCATAATGGAATCTGCACTCTCGCCTGTCATAAATGTGACCCGTGTACTTATATACCTTCTCACACGAATTCCCTTTATGTCCTGGAGGTGCAACTGAGACTAGTGTTTAACCCAGAAATTGTCTATGGTAATAGATAATGGTAGTGAAATCCATTCCAGATTTTGGTGGGAAGGTTTATGAACCTGCCCTTTTGATCCTATATTATGTGAGAAGGTAATTCGCTCTTTTCTGACAAGCCATCCCATGTAATTGCAAAAGACATAAAGTCTCATTCCTCCAGCATTTTCCCTGTGACCTGATAATATACTGCTATAAGGATTTTTCACCATCATATACTATGTTGATCGCATGCAGCTTTAGTTTCTTTAACATCAGTGTCAAAAGCATTTTTGCCAAGCCTTCTGTCTCATTTTTTTCATTCTCTTGCTTTCTTCTTCAAAAAAAAAAAAAAAAGAAAGAAAGAAAGAAAGAAAGAAAGAAAGAAAGAAAGATTGGATCCGATTTTCATCGGACTAGCATCAGCCTGAAGATATTTTCATCAGTTCTTGGCAGATGCTAGATGGGCTGTGTAGTAATAAATGCCTTTTTCATAATTGTTTTCCTCACACTTAAGTCCATTTTCTGTGAGCACCGTAGGAAGTAATTTTAAGCTTTTAATTGTTTATGATATCTGGCGCTTCCAGACTCTGTGAATGTTTCTGTATCCGTGAAAGAGAATTATTAAGTACCAGAGGAGAATGCTGCCATGCTACTTGCTGTTAATGCTGAGGACGACCTGCCAAATCTTGCAGTATTTGTGCATGCTGTAGAGGTAGAAAGAAGGGAAGCTTGCAGAGCTAATAATAGCAGCAGCTTTGTGGCTAGGAGCCTCATAATTGTAACTCCATGATGACAGTCTGATTTGAAACGTATTGAAATCCATATTTCTATCTATTCCCGTGGGTCTTGGATCAGTTCTTACAAACCAAAGTTGAAAATAAATTGGAGTATTTTTGCCGAAGACTGAAAGATCCTTTCCACTTCAGATGCAAGCAGGTCTTTTTTAGCATTTGACAGGATAAGGTTTGCAATATATTCATAATGTGTTTTGAATGAAGCTCCCCCTGATCTTCAAGACTGTCCCATGCAGTGCTGGCACAGTGCTTGCATTTACAATCAGATAACAACAAGACCAGAATACAGTTGCTAACACATTACTTCTGTCTCACTCTTCTGTTTGTTACCTTCCTGGGACTGTGCGTATGTTCAGGGAGGAGTGTTAAAGAACATGAGTTGCTGTTGTTCTGCTGACAGCTTTGTTCTAGTGTATTTTGTGGACTACCAGCTGTTCAGAGATGGTGAAGCCGCTCAGTAAGCTGCTCGTTACAACAGCAGCTGGAGACAGTGGACTTCTTATTTCCCCATGTGCACCAAGTGGTCTTCCCTGTTGTACCACAACAACATGCCATTTTTAGTTGTTTCATTCAAACCTGGGGAAGTTAAAAAGCTAAGTCAAATCTATGTAGTACTACAACTGATGGCTTTGTCAGTCCTTCCTCTCCCTGTATGCAAGTGAAGGGTGCAATGAGAGGAAACATTTGTCTGTAATAGGTGAACAGCCTGCTCAGATGTTTAAGGTTCAGATCTTTGAGTCTTTACTATATTTTCTTCTGATGTTTTTCTCTCTGGCACTTCCTCTATTGGGAATGTTTCCTCAGTACTGAGGCAGCAGTTCCAGATTTGACCTATGTAATTATTTAGGGCTGCCTAGGGATAGTTAAGGTAGCAATAAGAACATAGCTTTTGTATGTGACAGTTCCTACAAATACTTTGCAGCTCGCAAATATTTTTAACAGAGGAGATTTCCTGAGCAGGTTACCAGTTTTGTCTGGTTGGTAGCCCTCAATGGCTTTCTCTACCAAGTATTTGCCTACTGTCCTACTGAATCCATGCAGACTTTTTGCATTCAGAACATCTTTATTAGCTTTTTGTCACATTTACTACATTCAGGTGAAGAACCATGAACTTGTCTTTTTTATGCGACTCCTCCAACTGTCATTCACAGAATCACAGAATGGGCAGGGTTGGAAGGGACCTCTGAAGATCATCTAGTCCAACCCCCCTGCCGAGCAGGATCACCTAGAGCACGTTGCGCAGGATGGCATCCAGGCGGGCTTTGAATATCTCCAGAGAAGGAGACTCCACCACCTCTCTGGGCAACCAGTTGCAGTGCTCTGTCACCCTCCCAGGAAAGAGGTGTCCCCTCATGTAGAGCTGGAACCTCCTGTGTTTCAGTTTGTGCCCATTGCCTCTCGTCCTGTCGCTGGGCACAACTGAAAAGAGACTGGCTCCATCCTCTCGACACTCTCCCCTCAGATGCTTATACACATTAATGAGGTCTCCCCTCAGTCTTCTCTTTTCCAGGCCAAACAGGCCCAGCTCTTTCAGCCTGTCCTCGTACGACAGGTGCTCCAGTCCTCTAATCATCTTAGTAGCCCTCCTCTGAACTCGCTCCAGTAGTTCGATGTCCCTCTTGTACTGGGGAGCCCAGAACTGGACACAATACTCCAGGTGTGGCCTCACCAGGGCTGAATAGAGGGGGAGGATCACCTCCCTTGACCTGCTGGCAGCACTCTTCCGAATGCACCCCAGGATCCCGTTGGCCTTCTTGGCCACAAGGGCACATTGCTGACTCATGGTCAGCCTGCTGCCCACCAGGACTCCCAGGTCCCTCTCTGCAGAGCTGCACTCCAGCAGCTCGCCCCCCAGCCTGTACTGGTGCTTGGGGTTATTCCTCCCTAGGTGCAGGACCCTGCTCTTGCCCTTGTTGAACTTCATGAGGTTCCTCTCAGCCCAGCCCTCCAGCCTGTTGAGGACCCTCTGAATGGCAGCACAGCCCTCTGGGGTATCAGCCACTCCTCCGAGCTTTGTGCTGCTGTTTTCATATTGGATAAGACACTGTATATTATCAATCCTTGCCTACTCCTCTTTGTGCTGTGTCTGATGTTGTACACCCCTGTCATATTACTCCCCCCCACCCCCAGTCTTTGTGTAAAGGGAGTAGGCATTTAAATTACTGTATCTGTATTTGCATCTGCTGAGATGAGATAACATGGTTGTTTGTTGAGCATGTCAGGCTTTTATCTTGTTGCAAGGCAGTCTTCTGTTGTAATGGCCAGCTTAGTACAGGTTCTCTGAAATGTCTTCATGAAACAAAGTGAGCAGCTGCGTGCCCCTTCCCCTCTTGTTACTGCTCAGGAAAAACAACTCGGAGCTATGCTAGATAGTTCTAGGCAAACATCAGGTTAATGCAAATAATCAGATGGGAAGAGCAATGGATAGCAGTGAGCCAGCAGAGGGTAACAGCTGAAGGACTCGTAGGATTAGGTGTTTTACTCAACTTTTTAAAGGGAATCTCGTGTTTAACTAAATCAAGTACATATTCTAGCTCTGGGCAAGAGTGAGAATTTAAGCACTGACTATGAAAGATGTTGGAAGGTAGGAAAGAATTCAAATGTCTTTGAAGAGTTAAAATTTGAAAGCTTACAGTTAAATTGAAAATTCTAAACATTGGGACTTTGCCTGTTTAATATCAATAAAACATCATTGTCTAAATACTTCACAGTAGTACCTGATTAGCTGTACTACTTCTGCAGAGATTTTTGAACATAAGACTCTAGAATCAGTTTCTAAAAGTGAAGGTTTAACAGTGTGAGGGAGAGAGGAGCAGAAGTGTTGCTAATGTCAGACAAACTCAGTCTTGAAGCAAAAACTGCAGGCGTCTTTCATCAAGATGTGATGATGGATTCTTTATTGCTGTCAACTGGGATGTTTTTCTAAAAGTTGTAATCTACTGGTTACAAGATTCCCTTCAGGGAATGCCCCTTCAGAGCAATGCTATGGCCTGCCTTACACTGGAAGTCACATTGCAGTCTGTTCTTCTGGTCTTACTGTAAAGAAATTATGAAATTCACATTAATGAAAAATACTTATGTTGAGTTATTTAAATGATGCTTGGTTTCCAGTGCTGAGCCCAGGAAAATCCAGGTAATAGTTGATGGGCACTTCACATTTGATAACCAAATAGACAGTTCAAGCATTTGTTTATGTCCGTCTAATTTTTTGAATACTCTGGGGATAAATCTTGACCTTAATCTCTAAAGGCATGGATTCTACAAATACAGCTTGAGAACTCTTTGAAGAGTAAAAAGAGGCAGAACCTTTCCCCAAAACTTACTGAAGACTGGGGCACCTTCACAACTGCTTAATGCTGAGGAAAGGAAAACATGCTGGGTATAATCCTGTCTTTCTTCCTTGGACATTGCTCATGCACAGGCAGGAATGCGGCCACAGGGTATATGCTGTCATAGGTCAATGGGACATATCAGGGCATTTCTCTACTTCTCTGTGTGCATTGTCCAAAAATGAAATTGTTACTGAGTCATCATAACTTCATACCTCAGTTATATGTTTATGAGGTGATTGCAGTAATCTGTGCCTAACAGAGCTATTTTTCAAGTTTTTTTGCAAATCTAGGCTAATATCCCCGCAATACTCATGTTTCTGGCAGCTTGGGAGGCTTTCCTGTGGAGCTACAAGATTCAGCACCTTTTTAATAAAGATGGAGTTATGACACTAGACTTGAGAATGGATGTGTGATGTAGGCGCTTTTATGCCTGGTATTTACATTTCTTGTTACTTCATCGCAGTTCAGGTTCTTTGTCCATATTTAGGTCTTCACATACTTTTAAAATGTTCCCACTAGATTTTTTTTTCCTGTGTGCTTAGCTCTTGCACTATCCCTTCCCAGAAAAAAATGAATGCTTGGAGAGAGTGATAAAGAGAAATTGAACTAAAAACTGTTTTAGGAGCCTTGGCATATTTGGGGATTTAACTTCGATTAAGATCTATATTTGTAGCCCTATCAAATTCCACATGATAACTGCTGTGTAGGTCCAGACTTCTCATCCTTATAGCAAATGAAAACTATTTTCATTTCCTTTGTATTCTGACTGCTTGTTGGGGCAGGTATACATATGTCAGCATAACAACCACATTTTCTGAATGCCTTGGATGCTGCCGAAGCTGTTTTACCACTTAAAAATTGCTTTTTTCTCAACAATTGTAAAAAAACAGTCCATTTAAAGCAGTTATTTATATTTTTATGTGTAAGGACTTGCATTTAACCTTAAGAAAGACAGCAACAACAAAAATCCAAAATGCAGTTATGTAAAGTCTTTTCAATTACTGCTGAGCTTTGCATAGTTATAAAACTTCAGCTTAATACATAAGTATGGAGCTATCTTGAGAAAATGTGGCACTGGGGAGCTTGGCAAAAACGAGACCAGTGACAGCTTTTCCTGGGCTTCCTGAAGACAAGTCACGTTCTGACAGGTATTTATCCAGTGCCTTAAGAGTTTGGTAAAAGAAGCCAACCCAAGAATTGGAGGCTGTGTCCCCTGGCAAATGTGTGTAGGTTCAATTTGTGTTGCACGAGCACAGCTTGTCACATAAATGTGTATGTTGAACAGGATGGGAGACCTAAGGACTGCATTTTTGCATTCATGCGGGTGATTGCTGCTGTGGTGTAGTTGCCTTGTAGCTGGTATAAGGCTTCATATAGCAAATGGAAATTAGGGATCTCCTCAGCATGGTAGTGCTTACCCATGACAAAGGCAGCATCTTGTGTAATTGCTCCCTCCACATATGCTTCTGTTTCTGTTGCGGTCTGATCTCATCTCCTGAAGGTGACGGAGTGGGCACGTGCAGGGCCCTGAGGCTGGCCACCACGCAGCAAGAAAGCTGGTGGCAGCTCCTCCACGGCCAGGTGCGCTCAGCATCGACAGGTCTCGTCTAGGCAGCACAGCGGAAAGCAGCAGGGCCTGTGGGGATGGTGAGCACTGCCAGCAGCATGTCTCTCAGTATTCGCCGTCTGTGTTTGCTGGTAAATTTGCTTCTCTTGTGCTCTAGCCTGTGCTACTGGCTGCATGAGATGCAGTGGCTAGTACTAGTATGGGTCAGGCTAGGCTGTTAGTAAGTTACTGCTTGGGACTTGCTTCTCTGCCCGCTCTTCTGTATTGTGCAGTAGCAGGGGCAGCTTCTCACAAATAACTGCCCAGTTTATGTTAGAAAGGCCAGTAGTTAAACAGTCAGAGGTGCTCCAGAGCTTACCAGACAAGATGGTGAGCAGGCTGTGTGGAGCAGGACTTGGACTAGACAAGGGCACTACGAAGCAGCCTGTCCTCTAGCTCTTTCAAGCACCCCAGTGCCATCCCTGGTGACCCTGTGAGGGTGACCATTGCACCACCCCGTCATGTGTCCCTTCTGAGCATTTAGGGAAAATGCACAGTCCGGATCCACAGGTTAGACTGAGACTGCTCATATGCAAAGACACGCTCATGGGCAAAGTGACAACAGCCCCATAAACCACGTGTCCACCTGGCATGGCACCGTGCAGGTCATGGATGTCCACACCAGCATCAAGGACACAAGCTCCAGGAGAGGGAGCGCTTGGGGACACAGAAGTTGGCAGAGACAAGTTGACCTGGCTCATAAGGGCCTTGGTTTGCTAGGGCTTTGTGCCACCAGCGTCAGCCTCAGCCTGCTGCAGGATTGGCCCCCCGAGACCCTGCCTGGCACGGGTGGGCTCTCGCGGAGCACTGGGCTGACACTTTTCCGTCAATTAAAGCAGGGGACTGCCTGTGTGTGGGAAGCCATTAGCCTGGAGCACTGCACTGATTCTCCCTTCCCTGTGAGTAAGTGCTATTCTTTCACTTCTAAGGATTATGCTTCTTTGTCCGCTTTGTACTGGGCCTACTGCACACTGAGTTTCCTGGAAAAAAAATAGTACTGTCAAGTACTCAGTTTTCTTATTCTTATCTAACATTTAGCTTCCTAATTGCAGCTTGGAAATAAAATATCCTTCGTGCTAATTTTATTCTTTTGCATTTGGGAAATGCTGCCAAGTCTGACAACTTCTTCTTCCAAAGACTCAGTGTTGAGATACTGTTTTTTCCCTGTTTCGCAATGACAGAACTGTCAAGAAGCATTGAAGTCAGCAGAAACATGCATTTTACGTGTGCCAGTGAAGCAGTGCCTATTATGTTTATTTTAATTTAAATCTCTCTGCAACAGAGGGATGGGTTTATTTACACATTTACTAATAATGATTTGAATCTGAAAGTTATTCCTGCACCGGAGCATAAGGATTTAGATCAGGTTTTCCCAAAGGCAACTGGAGAGATCAGGTGGCACAGTGTTCAGTAGAAGCTGGGGGCTACAACATTTATACTCTTTATTGAAAACCTCGGCTTAGGGGGCCTCCCATTTTCAAACCAAACTACTTATTGATTTGCCTTTAATACCCCACAGGAGTTTGTTTTTGTTTGTTTGTTTGTTTGTTTTGCTTGAAAATATCCAATATTAATGTAAAATGCATGGAGTTTTTTAAGAGAATGTGTTACCATCAAGTTCAGGGAAGAAACATTCCCTTGCTGTGTTTTGGGGTTGTGTGGGCACTGTGAGGCTTTCATCAGTACCAAAGACCCTTAGGCTCCTTTCGCAGAGACTGCTTAACTTACAGGCTCAGGAAGGTGTGATTGGGAGAGCAGACTGAAAATTAATGTTTCTTTGTGCAAAAAAGTCTATTTTCCCATAAAAATGAAGAAATATATCAAAACATGAAGCTCTTCAAGCTGCTGTAATAATCAGCCTTGGACGGCATCCCGTGGTCTCTCAGAGCCCTTTCCCCACTATCCTTGTTCCTTTGGGACAGACTTGAGTTTTGCCTCGTCCCTAAACTGCACGTTGCTTCTAGAATAGAGTGTGGGAGGGACAGGAGGGCAAGAAGCACTTTGCAAACTGCTGATCGGAGAGTCCAGAGTCGTCTCTGCTGTACTAACCTCATTAGTGGCCAAGCTGAACCAAAATATTATCAGAACTTTTGGATGATGTACAGCAAGTGAGCTCTGGGGTGAGGCTGCTGTAAGACATGGGAGTGGCTCTTTGTAATTCTAGAAAATTGGTGCTCAACCATAGACTCAGAAAAACAAATATAAGAAGTCGCTTATAACACAAAACAGAGCAAGTAAATTCCTGGGATCATTATATTTACAATGGCACTGCCTTGCTGACTTCTCAGATCTGGAGAGCTTTTTTTTTTCTTTCTGATGTTATAAGACAGATGATCTTAAATAATGAAATAAGCCATGTTTACAAAATAAGACACTTGAAAACTGCAGTAATGTTGCTACAAATATGCAGAGGTTATGCATTTGTCAGTTATAATATATTCTTTCAAATAATTCTTTCCGTACAATTTCTCCCCCTTGACAAGTGTGCAGTTAATGACAGCAGGAAATCTCTTTCCCCCTGTAGATTGTGTTCCGGAAAATCAGCGATGTGAAACGTGAAGAAGAGGAGAGAATGAAAAGGAAGAATGAAGCCCCTCTGATTTTACCACCAGATCACCCAGTCCGCCGGCTGTTTCAGAGATTCAGGCAGCAGAAGGAGGCGCGGCTCGCAGCAGAGAGAGGGAGAGATCCAGATGACCTGGATGTGGAGAAGGGCAATGTCTTGGGTGAGCACTCCTCCACACGCTCGGTGGTCAAAGCCAGCGTTGTGACTGTACGGGAGAGTCCGGCGACCCCTGTGTCATATCAGTCTGCTTCAACGTCTGGGGCGTCTGATCAGGCGAAGCTGCAAGCCCCAGCATCGGAGTATGCGGGATGTAAAGCGTCGGGGGATTACCCTCGACGAAAAGGCTGGGCCAAATTCAGAGATGCCTGTGGGAAAGGTGAAGACTGGAACAAAGTCTCTAAAGCAGAATCCATGGAGACTTTACCAGAGAGAACTAAAGCTTCAGGAGAAGCTACCCTGAAGAAGACAGACTCTTGTGACAGTGGCATTACAAAAAGTGACTTGCGCTTGGATAATGTCGGGGAGACAAGAAGCCCACAGGACCGCAGCCCGGTCCTCACCGAGGTCAAGCATTCCTTTTACCCTATCCCAGAACAGACTCTTCAGGCTACCGTGCTGGAAGTGAAACACGAGTTAAAAGAGGACATCAAGGCTTTGAACACAAAAATGACCAATATAGAAAAACAGCTTGCTGAGATACTTAGGATATTAACCTCAAGAAGAAGCTCCCAGTCACCACAGGAGTTGTTTGAAATATCAAGGCCCCAGTCTCCAGAATCAGAAAAAGACATGTTTGGAGCTAGCTGAGGTGTTTCTTTATGAAAAACAATCAATTAAACAAACAGACCACCCCCCTTACATTTTAAATTTAATTTTGAAAATGAGTGAGGGACCAATTCACTAAGCATGTTCCCTGTGTCTAAAATGGCACGGTAGCAGGAATTGCAACCTCATGTCAAGATGGCAGCTGACTCTGAAGCCTTTTTGACAGCAAGGGTATAGTTTATAAAGTTTTTCTTTTCTGCATTGGTTCCCATTCCCCCCACTCCCTCTTTCTCCCTCAGGATGCTGGAATAAGAACTCCGAAAGCAGCAGCCATCCCAGTGAGCGCCAGGTGACCTCTTAGGTTTTTGGAGCATGCCTTATGTAGTTAGCTCAGTTTTTGCCTATATGAATAAGGACTTGCCAGAGTGCTTATGTTTTCAGCGTTATTATTATTATTTTTTTTTTGTGCTGCTGCTGCTGTCACTGTCTCAGTCACCTGTACAGCATGTTAAATGTCACAGTATGTTTTCATATGCCTGTAATAAAGCAAAGAGCAGTAGAATGTGTGCTACTCAATACCAAAGTTCTTTTTGGGTAGTCAGGGGAGGACTAAAAAGATGAAAAAAATGTACATTTTATTTTTAATTGACATATTGCTAAACCAATTACATTTAACAACATCCTCAGAAATAGCAATAGAGCTTCAGGTCTGTTAAATAAATGTGATCATCCACATTCTCATTCTGTGAGTCGGGATACTGATTTTCAAAAGCTTAACTTCTGTCTCAGATGTCTTTGAATATTGTCACCTTTGCTTTTAACTCCAGCTGCTGGAGGACGGAGGTTTGGATGTGCAGTGTACCTGCAGAATGTGCAGATCGTGTTCTGCCCACTGCAGAATGCATTGTGGTGCATCAGTGTCAGTAACAGTTCTGCAGATTGCCTCCCTGTGAAAATATGCTGTGGCATTTATGTTCTGTTTTTGCTATGAATCTGCTCTTTTAGTTCTTGTTAAATTATTATTCAGAACTTTTTGTTTTGGTAATGTTCATTATAGCCAAAGGCTTTCACAGAACTTTTAGAGATTTTAGATTGTGGCATTTTTCTCTACATGCAGATGTATCATTGCTGATCTGATCTACCTAGAAAGCAAATGGATAATAGAGGTAGAAATACAGCGCTTACTGTATAGAAGTGCTGTTGTAGCAAGGAAACAAAAAGATCTGCTTCTTAAAGACTATGTTTCCAAAACTTATATTTTCGTAGCTTTTTTGGAGGAAGATTGAAGCACTTTACCAAAACTACTGTTCATTATTCATTAGGTAGAGTAGCATAGATGGTATCATGGCTTGGGTGTACGTTCACAGTAAATTCTCTCCACTGATCTGGTACGTTCACTATTTAACTGTAGGTTATTGCACAGAAGCATGGTGCAACACTTTTTTGGGTTTTTCATTCTTAATGGCGATAGGTCTTAACACAGTGTAGGAGTAGTTCTCATTCTTTTTCTATGGTACTGTCATTTACAAAAAACAAACAAAAAAAAAGGTTCAGGTTAAGTCAGGAAGAGGCAAGGGAAATGACAAATTTGAAAGGATTTCCGGTGGCCTGATGCTTGTATGTTGCCATACAGAACTGTGCCAGACGTCCCTGGGGAAGTGCAAGGTCCATTGGTGAAGTGGCACAGTGTTGTGGTTGTGCAAGGCTATGAGCTCAGGTCTTGAAGGCAGAATATCTGCTTATATCTGTTCCTGCTGTAACTGCCCTACTCTGAGATGCCGATTATTCTGAGAGCAACACTGCGTGTTGCAGCTGGTTTAGGGTTACCTTTCAACGGTCTTATGCTTTGGTTCAATACGGAAGTGTCCACAGATTATAAATTCTTACCCAAGCATTGAAAAATTCCTGAGAAACATCTATCAGGATCAAATCTGTATGCTACTTTCTGCCCCCGCCCCAGCAAGTAAAGGCATTAGGGAGGTGACTTGCTGTGAAATAGAGGTGCCATTCCCTAAATTTATTTCTGGTTCCATGTTTAGGTTTTTCCAGTGGTAACTGGTGCCTTTTACAGATATGTACTGAAGACATACAGTACTGAGAAAAGCTCTTTTTGACTGAAGTCACAGTGTGTGTTTGGTGCTTTAATCACTGTAAATGGCAAGAGTTACCTGTAATAGCTGTGCCATGATTGCCATAAGAAATCCATACAGCAGTGGTTTCAGTTAGAAACTACTACAGAATTTTTCTGTCTAGTCTCCTCAGTCAGTAAATTCATTGGACAGTGAAATAATGCCAGAATAAACCACAGGTTTACAAGTATATAAGTGTTTGTAATTGATGCCCAAAAGTTCCAGCAATGTTTGAGACGTTAACTTGGTGCCAGTTTTCTAATCCAGGCAAATTGCTCATCAGCATTATATTCCCAACACCAGGTTTCCTTCATAAAATTTTTGAAAGGCTGAAAGTCTTGCTGGTGCCCATCTACCTGCAGTTGGATAAACATGAAAACTGGCTTATCCCAGGCAGATGAGGGTTATAACCCCCAAAGTATGTGCCTAATATCTCAAGTATTGCAGTGCAGACATAGAATTAAATGTCCAGTTGCAGGTTACCTGGCCCTTTGTTGGTGACAGTGAGTTGATGTTTCTCAGCGGTATTTTTCCATGTGCCCTCAGGGATATGTGAAAGGTTTTTCTCCTGTTGCTGATTGCATAATCCTGGAGCTATGGCAGGGTTAACCCTGGAAGCCCCACACTGCCACACATAGCACTGTGAATAAAGGAACACAAGTCCCCATTTTCTGGGGGTACCTGAAGTGCAGCCTGAAGTTCAGCACAATTTGGTATGCTGGTACATGCTGCATAGCAAGGGGTGGGTGTAGCACAGAGTCCATTTTTAACACTTTTATGAGGCTTTTATAATAGCCTATAAAGCCATTTATAATCCATTTGTAAAGCCTTCAAAGACAGTAATATACTATGGAATTACACTTAAAATGTAATGTCTTCAAAGATTATGGCCAAATTTGATTCTGTTACAGTCATGAAACTGCAGAAAAACTCTGCTCCTTCCTTCAAGGCGTCTGCTCCAGGTCAGCACTGACAGCGGGGAATGTCATTCAGATTTGCACATCTGTAACAGATCAGACCCATTTTATTACAATTTTATGAACTGGCAGGTACTAAAACTAGTTGTAGAAGACTGCATCATCCCTCAGTAGCCAGTATGTGTTGTAAGAGAATTTGAAAAGATATAATATTTAGGCTACCTAGTTGTTAAAATGAGCAAAACCTTGCCTGCTATGGAACTAGTGACTCCTTTGACCCTCAGACTTGTTTGGACCTGTAGTGCAGTGCCCAGGCTCAGCAGATGCAGCGCTTCTCCTTTAGGGTGTGATTGAAAGCACCTGTGTTGCAAATCTGTCTTTCTCTATTGAGCCTTAAACTTAGATGCCTAAGGCTGGGCGGTGTGCATACCCAAGGTAATTGTTACTTGTTCTTCCATTTTATTTGTCAGCTTTTCCTTTTTCTCTCTACATGTTGGGTAAACCTTCTCACTTAAATAATTTTCAGCTTAGAAATGAATGACCTCTGAACATGAGACTCTGCCCCTTAACAAGCAAATGTCTGTATATTCTATAAAAAAAAAAGAAAAAAACAAACCCCCTGTTTTAGCAGTGTTCTGGCACAGTGCTTCTAACATTTAACAAACTGCTAAATAACCTGGATTAATCAAGAAGAGATTGTCTGTTCCATTTTTACCCTATGACGGAATGAGATTTCAGTCAAAAGCTGGTAGTTCAGAGAAAGAGCCTGGGTTATGAATTGTTAAAATGGGAACTTGTAGAAGTTCATACTTAACCAGAATACCAATATGCAGCACAGGATTAAAAAAGCAAAAACTACCCCTCACCCCTACCGTGTTCAGATACATTAACTTCTGTCTGGTATTACCTATATACTTTTAAAAACACCATTCTTGCTTTAAATCTCTTTCACAGTGCTGCTCTGAATCCCAGCGAACACCCTGTTTAACAGCTTCGAAGGTGATGTTCTGCTTCTACAGTACTTCACTTTAATGAACCGAACAAGATATTTACTGTGAATATCTGGTGATATTTTTTCAATCGCTCTTAACCAGTCTGTGAAAGAATTTAATACATGATTTGTCTTTGCTATATAAACAATGTGTATGATTACACTTGTGCAAATGCGTGTACATACACACATATATATAATATCTATGTATAGATAAGTCTATGGATTGTGTTTCTGTTACGTAAAAGCACATCCCTCATTTAATGATTGCAGTTCAAGAAGGGAACTTAGATCTTCCCAGTAGCTATCCACTGAATGTCCTAGCTAGTATCTTGTTTGTTAAATGTTGAACTTCTAAGGCCATGACTTTTGGTTTCTCTAGTGGGCCTCAACTTTATCCTGTTAGTCTGGCTAATATTGTGACTGAGAGAAGATCTGGCGGGGGCTGTGACAGTCAGGAAACAGAAATCATGTGAAATTGGAAAAATGCTGTATCATAGTTGGTGGGAATATGGCTCATAAGCCACTATTTGTTGCTCACTCACAGTATCTCTGAAGCTAAGCTGCCCAGGTATTGCTTCTTGTGGCTTCTCCTGCAAGAGGGACTGTGGAACAGGCGGATTTATTTTTCCTGGTACCAGGGGATATCTCAAAGGTGCTGAGCCTATCCTTCTTCTCATGTGACACACAGTCACTGCACCTCTGCTTTCTTGTCCTGGTATTAGGTGGTGAAGAGCATCTACTGAATTCTTCATTTCCATGTAGTCTCCTGTGGGTGTACTGGCAATAACAAAGTCTGTGTTTCAGCTGCACTTCTGATTCATTAAGACAAACCTTTTAGAGAGAGAACCGTGCAGGGGAAGCTCCAGAAATTTGAGGTGAGGTACAGTAGATTACTGCATCCTCTAATCTGACATCATTTTGACCACATTGTTGTGGCAAGCTTTGATTCAATTAAATAAAAATAAAGCTTTTTGCAATAAGATATATCCAATATTTAGCCTTAAGACCCTTTCATAAGTGACAGAATTCAAACTGTGATTCCATTCCCCTTCCTTCTTAATGTTCTGTAGTATTTACATTGTTGCCTAAAGATAAAGCACTTTGATTAGCTTTCTAAATCTAAAGGAAATCACTTGTTGGTAATCACATTTATTTCTCCACTTATTGCCTTCTTATTAGTATAATAAATTACTCCAGTAGTCCTCTCCCCTTACCAAACAAAGAGACATAATTATTGTCTAAACACTTTTTTATATCAGGGAGCCAGCCCGTCAAAGTGTCTGTTTCAAAGATTTTTTTACAGTTCAACAACGCTAATGTGAATTTACCTGCGACTGTAATTTGTTTCAAGCTGATTGTTGAGTGTTGTGTAAACATATTTGATGTGTAATCCCAGAACATCTCTATAGCTGGATTTAAATGCCTGATGTTAACAAAACAGTTTGGGGTTTTCACTATCTGTTCTGAAAGGCTAATAATGTCTTTTTCTCTTCTTCCCACTGAATCTGTGACCACTAACATAGAAGAAGAATCATTTTAGCTGTAGATGAAAGACGTTCAATAATCTTGTATCAGGATGAACTGCTATATAAAGAAATACGAAGTTTTCTAATGAATGTGTTATATTATTGTACTTACATACGATCAATATTTGTACATCTGTTGGAAACCTGTCTGCGTTTCAATATTTAGCCACCACTGCATGGACACTTTATTGATATGCAGTTAATGCAGTCGCTTTGGCGCTTTTAAATGTATTTCACTTGGTTTTATCCTTTCCAAAATCCACCAAATCCTTTTGTTTCTTTTTCTTTGCATTTGTCACTTTGTTCAATGAAGCATGACTAGACGAAGAGAAGGAGCAGATACTATTTTTGTGGTCAGCAAAGCAGCTGCCAGTAGATAGACAGTGTGTATATGTATGTATACACACTGTTCTGGAATGTTTCAGTTACAAATGCAGCCACCTACATTAATGATATCCCTGTTCAACATTTTTAAACAAGCACAAATAATATTTGTAAAAAAAAGTTTAATTTTATTTATTATAGTAATAAACTATTTTATACATTATAATTGCCTTGGTGTGCTTTTCCACGTGTTGCATATATGCTTATAAGAGAAACCAGGGGATTTTAAGTTACTCTGTAGAGCTTCTGGCTCACCGTTTTGTTCCTGTTGTTCTGTATCTGGAGCGCTATCAGTAGAGAAGTTTGATGTTACTGTGTTAGTTGTAGATAGTTCAGGTTGTTTCCTCAGACTTCCACCTGCTGCGTATCAGTACAGCCAGGATTTACACTTGCAGGGTCACTGTAAACTAGATTCACATATTCTGTGAAGTGATGATCCTAGCACCCTAGGCAGCGTCCTGTGTTGTGGATTCCGGTCTGGGACAGGTTTCTGTGAATCCATCACAAGATCGCTGCTCCTGTGGCCAGCAGTGAGTCTGGATGTGTATACAAAATTTTACTCTTCAGGACGTCAGCCTAGACCCCGTTGAGCTTCACACCCACGTTTGTGCTTCATTCTCCACAACATGATCTTAGCCCATCGCCTCCTCACGTGTGTGGGTCTGGTGAGCGCTGCTGTCACCTGTATTATAATACTTCATGGGATTGCGAACCTAATCTTGAAAAGAACAGCAATAAAGCTGTTTACAATTTAGCCTGCTGAGGCTAAACTGTACCAGCCGCAGCCAAGGAGCACAAGGAGGAGCTATTTTTACCATCATTTCTGCATCCACTGCAGTGTGTGCTGTGACAGGATCTTCAGTTGCTAGTATTGTTTTACTGACCAGCGTGAAAGTCTCAGCTTTATTTTGTCTGTTGTACCATGTTCCCTGTACTTATTAGAACAGGGAAAATTACTACGGTGAAGGCATGTGCTTTTTTTTTTTTCTCATTATTTTTATTTAGAGGTCTCTGAAGGCAGCTGTTCCCATTTTCTGAACTCTCAGTTTTTCTCAGCAGCCTCCCCGGTGGTGTGGCGAGCTTGACTTAATGCAGGGATAGATAGTATTGCCTGCACAATGTTTTCCATCCCTGCCACCCTCCCCTCGCCAGCCCCACAGCCACATTTCAAACCAAAGCCCATTAATTACAGCAATTTTGCACCGATTTGTGTGACAAAGTGGAAAGGTTTACCTTCCATGTGTGGGTCTGCTAGCCCCCGGCTCAGCCGCAGCCAGGCAGGCCCAGCCCTTCACCAGGGCCGGCTGCTGAGCAGGGGCAGCCTGGGCCCTGGCCCAGCCCCACGCCTCATTCACTGCCCCTGGGCAGAATCACAGCATCACGGAATGGTGGAGGTGGGCAGGGACCTCTGGAGGCCCCCTGCTCCAACACTGCTCATGCACGGACACCCAGAGCAGGTTGCCCAGGACCATGTCCAGGTGGCTTTTGAAGATCTCCAGGGAGGGAGACCCCACAGCCTCTCTGGGCAACCTGCGCCAGTGCTCCATCACCTACACAGTGCAAAGTGCTTCCTGGTGTTCAGGGGAACCTCCTGTGTGCCAGCTTGTGCCCGCTGCCTCTTGTCCTGGCACTGGGCACCACTGAGAAGAGCCTGGCTCTGTCGTTTTGCACCCTCCCCTCGGGTATTTATAGACATTGATAAGATCCCCCTGAGCCTCCTCTTCTCCAGGCTGAACAACCCCAGCTCTCTCAGCCCCTCCTCGTAGGAGAGGTGCTCCAGTCCCTTGATCACCTTGGTGGCCCTCCATTGGACTTCTTCCAGTATGTCCAGGTCTCTCTTGTACTTGGGAGCACAGAACTGGATGCAGTACTCCAGCTGAAGCCTCCCCAACACTGAGCAGAGTGGAAGGACCACCTCTCTTGACCTGCTGGCGATACTTTTCCTAATGCAGCCAAGAATACTATTAGCCTTCTCAGCAGCAAGGGCACACTGCTGACTCTTGTTCAACTCTGCATCCACCAGGATCCCCAGGTCTTTTTCTGCAGAGCTGCTTTCCAGCTGGGTGGCCCCCAACATGTCCCAGTGCCTGGGGTTGTTCCTCCCCAGGTGCAAGACTCCGCACTTCTGCTTGTTGAACTTCATGAGGTTTTTGTCAGCCCACCTCTGGCAGGAGGGGGAATGCACCAGGGGAAATGTCTCCAGGCCTCAGTGTGCACTCTGCAGTGTCTAACTTCTCTCAGTAGCAAAAGTAGGTCCTGCTCTTTCTATCTTATCATAAACTTGCACGCAAAGGGCAGCACCTCCAAAACGCCCGAAGGTGCATGACTGGAGGAGAGCTCTAGCTCCGGAGCTGGTGCCAGGCCGAGCAGCCTCCTCCAGCACTTCCCTCGCTGCTCACCCAGCCAGGTGCCCACTTGCTGCTGCATGTGTGGCAGCTGCTGGGGACACAGCGGTACGTCGTTCGGCCACTGTGAATTTTGCATTTTGCAGCTGCTGTTGCGCCCCAACTTGCCCACTGGCAGAGGTGCTGGGACGGCCGTGGCCTTGAGCTGTTCTCTGTGCTCGCCTCATGTGCCACCAAGGTAGGGCTGGCTGGCAAAGCTGCCTAGCCCACTGAAAAATGCTGAGAATGCAGTGGTGCTGTGGTGTTTTTTACTGTCAATGGTATGAGGTGTTTAATTGCAACAGGCACATAGGGTAGGAAGAGTATCATCAAACTCAAATATTTTTCACCTTCACATTTCTGCACCTTTTGTTCTAATTCAGCATGACCTCTGTGATGGTATGAAGAGGCTGGGGGAAATAACCTGTCCTATTCCTGAAAGACAGAAAGAATAAAAACCTGTGAGAGATCCAGCAAAGGCATTAGCGTAACCAAACTCCTAACATGTCTGTCAGCAGCAGATATGAAGATGCTTGTACACAGCCACATCTGCAAAATACTCGTGCTCAGGATTGCCTTTTTTTTTTAATCTCCTTTCCTCTTCCTTTTCCATTCCTGTTCCCCCTTCCTAATCAAGGTCAAGTTCAAGCCCTCATGCAGCGCAGCCATGTTCAAGCTGAGCCCCCACCATGGCCCAGGTGTAGGTTTAAAACAAGCTTAACTTCAGAAGCTTCATCCCTAACAGCAACTTCTCAGCTTTTCACCCTAGAAATCCCACCTGGTACAGATGGAGGCAGGGAGTGCATGAACAACCTCAGAGAGCTTGCTTTTGAGATGACACACTTTTGTTGTTCTCCACAGTGTTTCTCTTCTTTTCTTTTCTTTTTTTTTTTTTCTCCTTGCTTTGGTCACTTGTACAGTTTTCCTTAAAATAATCAGAGAGACATATTTCTATCCCACGGATGAGGAACAAAGTGAAGGCACATCTTCACTGTTAATGCCTGCCAGGGGTAATGTGTCACCCCTGCAAATGTCACTGCATTTGTATGTGTGAATCTGAAGGGGATGTGCTTCAGTACAGGTATTTGCTGCCATGTCCCCTTCTCATAGCTTAAATATATGACTTGAGGAGAAGGAAAATGTGCTGGAGGATCTATTACAAGCGTGGTTTTTCCATAAAAGGAGGACTAAGGCCTCTTCTTCAGCAGGGGGTCACCATTTGGAGGGAAATAAATAGCAGCGATAGCCCACTGATTGCAGCATTAAACCTGGGAACTATTGTGTGCGCAGCAGCTGGGCAAGAACTGGTTCCCTGCAAGCAGTGGCTTACAATGAAGGAAAACACAGATCGCTTTCAAACCTCTCCAGTATCTCTTTCTTCTGTGAGTTTACTTTCACAGTTAAGCAGAAGGTATTTTAGAACTAATGATAACAGGAAAGTTTATTGAAAATTGTCAGCTGTGGCATGAGGATAGGAAAGAGAGTTAAGATAATCTGTATGTAGCCCCAAGCCAAAATAAATTATTTGTTTTGGTTTTCCTTCAGCACAGTATTATTGCACATGCAGCCATATTAAACCTGGCTGTTGGAAGCGTGGAGACAGAAATGGAAACTGAAACAGCTCAGCCGAAAGCTAAATTGAAAAAAGCACCCATTAGGCAACTGTGCAGAAACTGTGCATGAACTACTGCATGAAATTACAGTTCAGGCAACAAGAATTGTAAATGGATCTGTAAAATTGGGGTGGTCACGTCTCATTCGTGAGCAGCAAATAAAGCATCTGTAGTCAGGCGTTTGGAGCAGCTGCAGGCTGGATCCTCCAACGTTAGTGCAGTTGACCAGGTGTGAGGAGAAGAGTCTAAGGTTGTGGCAGTAAATGGAAGAAGCATATCATGTAGCAAAAGCATAGCCTGGGAGACCTGTCTTGGTGGGCCAAATCTGCTGCATTTACATTGTCCGGGAAAATTGGTTGTGTCTCAGGAAAGCACCTGAAGAAAGATGAGAAAAACAACGGGTGAGAGGGTGAGAGTGCAGCCTGCAAACCCATCAACGGGGTAGAGAGCAGGGAGCGAGCAGGAGCAGCTAAATGAAAGGAAAACACCGGCGCAGGAGAAAATGGGCCTGGCTGCCTGGGAAGCTGCTTCGGCTGGAGGTTATAGGGGGCTGTAGCCCTGAGCTACTGTCTTCCAAGCTGCTGATGCAGTTTCCCAATGGAGTGCTGTTGTCTTTTGGAAGGAGCTGTGAGAGTCTGCACCCTGCCTGGGTTGTCTCCACCAGTCAGTCCTAGAGTACCTTTGTATTACTATAAGTTGCCTTAAAGATTTAGCTTGGAAACCATATTATTATGAAAATTATTATGAAAATTAAAACTGCAGTTTCCTCAGTCAGCATTGACTAATAAGAAGTTTATAGCCTCCAAGGTTAAAAAAAAAACAACACTTCTTGCCCTCCAAATTCTACATCTTTTCTATTAGTCCATAAAATTAATGTTCAATCTTTCATATATTTGCAGTGTTCTCCAGTATTGGAGATGGTCTTTAGCAGATCTCTAAAACCCACAGCATGACCTGGTGGTATCCAGGCTTATGTTCTGTTCCAGAGTATGCTTTGACCTGTTACTGTGAGAATTTAGTTCCAGACCATCCTCTAGACCCAACATGCCATAGCACAGAGCAGCTGTACCAGCACAGAACATCAGAGCCTCTGGATGTGCTTATAGCTGTCAGTGCTTTGAATGTAAGACTTGCAATAAATTATTGCTCGATCTGCCAAATGTAGAGGTTAGGCACACCACTGGATCTCCAACAAGATGCATGGGTGGCATCAGCTTTCATCCCCTTCTTGGTAAACCCTGTTTACCTTTCATTTTTTGGATAACAAGAATTTAAAGAACTATTCCAATATGTTGGCTAAGCTGTGGGATGACGGCACCTTTGGCAAACTGAAGGGAGATGTCAGCTGCTAAAGGGTGGGCAAGGGGCAGGCAGTGAATCCCTTAAATTATTTCCCAGCACTAAGATCTGCATGTCTCCAAGTGAAAGCAGAGAGCTTCTCGGGGGGGTTGGCAGGTGAGGTCTGGAGCCTCTTCAGGTAGCGTGGGAGGTGCCCCATCTAAGTGAGCACAGCAGTTCTTCAGGACACACAGTGCCGGTCATGTGCTTACCCTGTGCCATGTCCCTCCCCTGTGGCACCTTGGCCCCACCTCACCTCAGCCTCAGCTGCCTCCGGAGCAGGAGGAGCCCCTGGTGGGACCTGCCAAGGGGGGAATGACTGCAGCTGTCCCCCAGCAGTGATGTTACCCCTGTGCATCCAGCGAGGGGCTGTGGGACCACAGACACGTGAGGCGAGGGGGACTAACAGTAGGTGGGGGACAGGGATCACAGCTCCTTTTGCTTGCAACCTCTGGCGAGTAAGAAGTTACATAGGGGGAGTCCCAGTGGGATAGCGTGAGTGCTGTGAAATCTCATTGATGCTTTCCTGCAGAAAGCTTAACAGTGAGTGGGATTGTGAGACTTGCTTGTTTGCTGCCACCACAGCAGTGAGTGGTATCATTTTGAGTATTTCATGCCTGTGGTGGCAGTGGTGACTACCATGTGTGGGTGAGTGGGAACAAGCAGTAAAGTACTGTATTTTGAGTGGGTTTCACACTTTTTAAACCCTTATAACATGTCAGGGTTCATACTTTTAGCCTGCAATTGTTCTTGGTGTCAGTGGTTACTGGCATAACCACTCAAGGTAAGCAGGACTTAGTACTGAGGATCCTTTGTAGGTCTCAGTTTTCACAAGCGTTTGGCAGGATTTGGTCAGATTGAGGAACCCTCAGAATAAATAACCTGAGCAAAGGTTGCTAACATCCAGCCAGAAGCACCAACAGTGGTGTGCCAGGTGCGGGTCAGGAGACGTCTCAGTTGACAAGCTTTAGTTCAGGGCCCAGAGCTCGCTTGCTCACATGTCCCTGGTGACCTTCTGGGCTACCACTGGGACATCGCTGTCTGGAGTGCTGGGGGCTCCAACCTGCCTGGGGCTTGAAGGGGTTAAAAACACTTAGTTTCCTAAAACCCTTCCTTGGACTGCCAGGCTGGAAGGAGGTGCAGTCACAGGGCCCTTGTGCTGAAGGGTCCTAGGGTCTCCAAGTCCAATAGAGGGTTTTCTCCGTGTTTCTATCTCCGCTGTGTTTTGGCATTTCACAGTGCGAGTCGCGATGGGCCTGCGGTAAAGCAGAGCCCCGGTGGGGCTGGACCGTGGTGCTGCCGCACGGGGTTTTGTCTTGGGGCCCACGGTGCGGCTGCGTACCGGCAGGGTGCTGAAGGGAGGGAAGGCCTTTACCCGCCCCAGCCCCAGCTGTGGGGTAGACCAGTGCTTGGCTTGCCATGGGGCAGCCGGCTCCAGGGCCAGAGCCAGGCCGCGCCAGTCTCTGCGCTTGCAGCTCCGCAGAGAGAACTGGCCCTGATGAGATGGCGGCCCTGAGGCAGGATGCCAGGCGGGGGGAAGGCAGCTGAGGGATTGCTGAAGGAGCCTGAAGCAGAGATGTGACCAAATGAACGTTATTAGCCTGTAATTTCAGTACAAACTACCACCTCAGCACAAAACTACCACCACAAGAACAAAGAAACCCATAACTATAAATTAGCAGTAACACCACTGAAAGAACTGTCTCGTAAATGTGTATTTTTATCTCTGTGCAATTTGGATTACTGTAAGGTAATCCTCCCACATACCTGTGCCCTTAAAACAACCTTAACCCTTCCAGCAACAGTCAAAAAAGTCAACTGAAGCTTCTTCTTTCCATAGGAGTTTCCTTTTAAATTCCTTCACCAACAACATGGATGTTTGTGGTCTTCAACTATCATTTCCAGTTGTTCTATTTTTGCCATCTAATTTGGAAACTCCAACGCACTAGTGCAGGGATATCAGTTCTGTGGTCCATAAAAATTAATTAATTTTGTCAAGAAATACCTAGAGGGAGCGCTGGTACAATTTAAACTTCACAGATCATAGCCAAAGTCATGTGTCTGTATTATTTCTTCAGTAAACTTTAATTTTTCAGTGTTTGGATGATGTACCTGTCAGCAGTGATTTACTTCAGCTACCCAACCATATGTAAAGCTTTTCCTAAATCTCTGCAGATCGTGATGTATTTTTGTTACCTGTATTCTGAATGTTGCTCATGAATTCATATGTCACAGGTATCCCATTTTTGTCTGCCCCATTTCTGAAAGGAGCTGGTACACCAGTACCTCAGGTTATTTACACTCAAACCAAATTGGCCCGGAGTATGATGAAAAGTGGTGTAGCCCAGTCTGTGGTCAAAATTTGCCTGTTAAATCTTTATGTTAGCTTTATTTGCTCTCATCTAGAGTTTTTGTGACTCCCAGCGTAAGGAACAAGGAGGTTTTTCAAGTATCCGTGTGTTGGATTCCCTTGACTAATGCTACCGTGAAGTACCCACCCTGTCATTTTCTGTGTTGGCAAGAGCTCATTTTCTCCTGGAGCAGCAGTTTCCAGGGCCAGCAATGCTGAGAGGAGGCTGCAGGACCTATGCTGCTAAAGATTGTGGGAGCTTCCTGGAACGGAGAGGCTCTGAGGCTGCTTGGAAGTTGGACCTTGAGACTATTCTCCCAAAATATATGGGTCAGATCCATTAGGCTTTTTCTTTTCCTTTTCCTCTCCTCCTGGGCATTGGAGGCATCCCTGAAATCCGCTCATGCTTGGAGCTGACAAGGCTCACGCGCAGGCTTGGGATGCCCGAGCTGATGATCCACCCACAGTAAGCTCAGGTGCAGGTGACTCGTGCCACCGGCGTGCGTGGCTGGGACGTGTCTTGGTGTCAGCTATTCTTAGCAGAATCCATGCTCGACATTATTTCCTTTGCTGAAAGTGGAAAACTCGTGCAGAGCAGTTGGCTTCATCTGCTCTTCCTTTGACAAGCAAGTAGCAAAGACACCAGTCCACAAGCAGCTACTGGGGAAACTGCTGAGTTCGGTGCAGGCACGCACAACACCCCATGCACCCCAGCCTGAAGGGGGTCGGCAGAGAGGTGTTAGGGAGGTGCGGTCTCGGAGGTCTCTCGATGCAAGCAAAGATCTGTTGTAATGCAGATTTTTCCCTCATTCTTCAAAGGTGTTACAGACTCAGGTTCTTCACAGGCTTTGTGGCAAGCAGTATTCAGTGTTTCAGCTGTCCCTGCTGCATTAAAATATATGACTTGACTAACAAGCGGCTGTGCGCAGAATTATGTTGCAAAGCAGTAACAGGCAGAGCCACTCTGAGGGGGGAGGTGACTACAAAGCCCAGGCAGAAGCTGTGACACACCATGCATAGCAATCCCCTCGCTCTGCACAGCTCCTTGAGGAAAATCATGCCAGCATGCCTGAGGAAGGCAAGGTTCCCGTTAGCAAGTGTGAGCTGCAGCCGGCTCAAGGGGCAGCAGTGACGGAGGAAATGAAGTGGCTGTGCAAGAGACAGGAGAGGCACCGTGTTATTGCTATGGCTAATAACAAAATTTCCGTGGGTTTTCATAGTTAATCTGTTTTTCTTATGACCTGTGGTAAGCTGGTTATTATGACTAATCTGCTTTTAGCTCTGAGATATGAAAGAGATATGTGAGTAAAGCCTCCCTTGCCCTCTAATCAAGGCAGAATTAAAGATAGAGCCACTTAGCGTAATCTTACCATCCCCAATAATAATTATGGCTGTGAGTGCTTTGTTAACCAAGTAGGGGGCTAGGGGACAAACGCATACGTGTGTGTGCGACTTGATGGCTGCAGCTTTGTGGTAGCTGTTGAAGCCATATATGCTGTGCTTGCTAGTTGCTTAGGCATGCTTTTCAGAATCGCTTTTAACCTGTTTTTGCCAGCAGGCATCCTGCGTCTGCCCAGCTGTTTCACAGCCACCACCCTGTGGCTGGTGGTCCTGAGACTGTCAGGGCTACCAGCAGGAGTGCCTCCTCCTCCCCCAGACTGCAGTCACCTCCCCTTCGGTTTGAAATGGCCAATGTCTGACTGGAAATTTCTTTGTCAACTGTTTCCTAGGGCCTGTAACTAGCTTTTCCTTAGTGTTTGGAAGTCATCTTCTCCTCCTCCCCTCACCTGTATTTTTTTCCGTTGGTAACTGTTCTTTACTTCTGCCTCTTCCAAGCCTCTGCAAACTCGCACCTCTCTAGCACCACCACAGAGGACCTGGAGGATGGCATTTCTGGCTACCACCTGATTTCAGTTACAGCAGGCACCACATGATAATGAAGATGCTCACGTCATGCCGAGGAACGTGTCTCCAAGCCGAAGGTATAGCTGACTACATACATTTAGAGTGCTTCAGGCACAGCCTGCGCTCTTAACAGAGCTGGCTGTTTGACCAAGTGTGCCTCATGCCTTGCCTACTGGTGCTCAGTAAGCAGGATGGATCAGAAACTTTGTGAGTGCGCTTGTTCTTGAAATAAATATTTCAAAGTAGCAGGAAAAATAACCCCTGGAAAGACTGAAAGAAATGTATTTATTTCTTTGATGATAAATATTTAAACTACAAGAAATAGTATATATTTCTTAAATTGTGCTAGCAATCTTCATACTTTGACTCCAAACCAGGATAGTAATGGTCTAAAGGGAAGCATCATTTTACTTCCATCCTGCTCTTGCTGACCATTCATAGAAGCTTCACGTCACCTTAGCTAATCCACAAAAGGTGTATTTGCTTTTTAAACTCACACCATAAGGAAATGCATGTTCCATACTTGCACAAGAGGGATTAAACATGACCAGTCTGTGCTGCACCCATGCTGCAGGCTTCCAGTGCATAGGAGTGTTTCTAAATGGCAGTGAAGAACTTATTTTTCTTACACCAAACTGTAGCTTTCTAAGACACAGTTCCCAAGCCAACTGTCAGTTTAAGCTTTATTTTTAGAAACAGAAAAGGATACAAAATTAGGAAAGATGTATAAAGCACTGAAAAAAATACATATAAAAAACAACTTTGGTTTATAAAGAAGCATAATCTAGATGACCTTCAAGGTCATTTCCATATTAGAGTAGGATGTTTTGCATGCATACAAATTGGAATCTCATCGCTTAGTAGCCACTCGTTTCATGCAGTAACGGTAATCGATCAGACTGAAGAACAGTCCCATGACTTTTTACTCCAATGCTCATTCCACTTAATTACAAAGTCTGAGTTAAGTTTCAGGAGGTTCCTGCCCTTAGCTCAATTCTACTCCAAAATGGAGGCCAATTTCAGACGTTTTTAGAAAATTTGCAGGCTGACAGCAAAATACTTCTCTGTGGCTGAGAGGATCCCTGTAATCACCATAAATCAATCCAGAGTGCCATGTCTCTGGCCAGGCAGCATGCATGGTAAGTCTCATTTTCAGCAGTCCATGGTATCTCCGAGAAACAACTTCCAAGGAAAACCACTGCATTCGCATGGTGGAAAAATCCTTCCCTAAAAATAAAAGGCTGGAGGTTCTGCTCTGAAACAGCAAGAGATGGGCTGAGTCTCTGGATGGGTAGAAAGCTGAAGACTCTGCCCTTACTTCTTCAGCAACAAATGAAGGGGACAAAAGGTGTCTGCTGTACTTCTGAGCAGCAGAGACATCAAAAGTGTAGGTACTAAGCTGAAGCCTATCTCAGGGACTGAATTTCTTGCTGAAGAGATGATGTCGATCAGACTCGCCCGAAGCTGCAGGAGTGATGGACAGCAGGACACTGTGCCTCCCAACAGGCTGAAATGGCTGCCAGGGGCACAGAACAAGTTCTGATAGGAGTCCTGCTGCTTCAGGTGCAGGAAGCTGCTCTCAGCAGAAGCAGCCTTCTCCAGGGCTGGTGGCCTTTTGCTATGCCTAAAGGAAAGTCTAGCCCATGTGACTAAAGGTCTTCTGGCTGCTCTTCAATATCTGTTTAAAAAGCAACAGACCCGGAGATGCCCCTTGTACCAGACGTGGGTCAGGTCTCCCTTCCCCTAGGAAAACAGCGTGGGCTGCAGCACTCTTGCAGCCTTGACGCTCGCAACCAGATGGGCAGAGCTCTCCCAGCTCTGGGCAATCCTGTGTTTTGGCAAAGATGCTGCTGTAACAGGTCTGGCTGTGGGCAAAGGATGTGGAGCTCTGGCTAATTCAGTGCCACTGTAATGGGCAATTCTGTGTTGTTGGTTTTTTTTTTAAAGCTCTTAAAACACTGCTCCTAGTGCATCTTTAACATTGCAGGAGCTGATTGCCTGGACACCAGAGAATGAAGCAAACTTACCATTCAGTTAGACCTGCGTTATCTCCTTTCACAGCAGAAAAGTAAAAAAGGCAGACTCAACAGCTTCCCTGAAGGTGGGATTCACTCCATCACAGAGGTAATATTATACGCTTTAGAGCTAACACAAGGCAGAGAGCACTTAAAGACCAAGGAGCTGTAAGGTCATATTAGATTAAAAATAAAAGCTGTTGTGTTTTTTTTTTTTAAGGCCTGCCTTCCTCTTTTCAAATGAACAAACACAAGCATTCCTAAGACTACCAAAAAAAAGGTGTTTAAATGAAGAAATTAAAGAGAAGAAGCAGACTTTGCTACAAGAAGTAGGAAAGTGCTTTAAGGCTGAAAAACTGCAGCCAGTGAAAACATCAAAAATGTTCTACCTTAAATCAGAAAGCAATCAAAAAGAACTGATGAGCATCCTGCCTGTCATGGAGTAATGTAAGTGCAGGGCAGAGCCCTGTGTGCCCCTGGACAGAAACTGAGAGAGACTGGAGCTTTTCTGAATTGTGCAATGTAGGAAAGAGTTTTCTTCAGTATGTCAAAATAGGCAGCAAAATATTGGAAGAAACAAAAACAGTCTTTAACATATATGAAATACATATTCTCAGGTGCATGCTTTCAATGTACATACAGTCATAGAGTTGCTGTTTTAGAAAAATAACATAATTCAAAATGCTTCATAATTTCTCCCCACCTCTTGCTATAGCCCATCAGTGTTTCTGCTTAAATTCCTCAATTCACAATCCAGAACGAATTAAATGAGCTTTTAGTTTTAACACACTGACCAAATGCTTGGTCTGGCACATTTCTTCTGCAGATAAGTTGTCCAGTGTAGAAAAGCCATCAACCTGAAAGCTGCCACAAAACTCGTCGTTCTGTGTCATTCCTAATTCACAGCGTACGTATGCTCCCATTCGATTCCCACGTGAGAATAGCAGTACAGGAATCCAAGAACAGTCAGTGTTGCCCATGGCCAGCCTATAAATAGAAAGACAGACAATCTTAGTCAGAGTAATTAATGACTGCTTCACGCAGAAATACTCTTGGGATGACCAACTTATGATGCTTCTAATTAATTTTATTAGCAATTCAGTATTATAGCTAGAGCCAACTCACAAAATTTGAAAGGGGAAATCTGGATTGTCTAAAGCTTCAGAGATGCCTGACCCTCCACAGACGTAGTCTTTTCCATTTTCAGTGAACTGGATCAGGTTTATTCCTGCTCTGCATCTCCAAATGATACCTGCTGAATTAAAGAGGTCTGTTTCAATCCTCTCCTTTGTGGCAGGTTTGTCTGTCAAGCAGATCCCTGAATGAACCCCGATGTTTTATGCTGGCTAAGGCGCTTCCTAGGCACAAAGGCATGCATAGCTATAATGCAGGTTATTAAAAATCAGAACAAATCCAGCTACCTGTTCTGCAAAAGGAGTCTGGAGAAATCTCTGATTGAGGCTGGTTTGGATACCCTGCAGCTGGGTGTAAAATTGATGTGTGCTCTTTACAGCCCAGTAACAGCTAATGGGGTCAGAATAGCATTGTGCTAGTGCAGAAGAGACAGCCCTATTTGCCTCATCTGTTCTTGTCAGATTTTTTTTTTTAAACTAAAAAGAATAACTCCTCCAGTATTTAAAACTTTTGCTTTTATTTTTAATTCCGTTTAGTGAAAGTCACCTTTTTTCACTTGAGCTTTTAACAGCTAAACGGGTAAGCAGCAGGTGGGTCACAAGCCAAAAGGTAAACCCCTTTCCAGTGCTGTTGCAGAGCACTTGAAAAACTATATCTGTAGACTTCTGAATCAGTTAAATGAAGCTGCCTTTGTTGATACTTTTCCTGGCACTTCTGTTCATTTTCTCCATCCTCATCTTAGAATTTATGAAATTTAGAATTTATAGTTTGAAAGCCCCAGCATTAGGCCCTCATGGTTTTTTTGACGGGAGGGAAAAGGAAGGAAGGTATTTGAGTTGGTTTTGGTGGTTTTTTTTGTTGTTCTTAACATCAGAACTCTGGTTATGTGTATGACTGGTTTTCTATACGCCATCCTTGAACCAACGACAGCTGCTTTTGAAAGAAGGGCTTTTGTCCTCCCTTCTGGAGAAAATTCTGGTCAGCGGAGCCTGCTGGCAGAAATGAGGGACAGAAAGAAGCCACAACCTCTCCACAACACGATACTCAGGAAGCGTTCTTTCTGAAGGTGTGCTCACAAGGCATTTTGCAGGCTGGCTTTGTCCAGTCTTCAAGCCCATTCTGGACTGGAGGCTGCTGAATTTGTGCTGTCTTGCTGAGCTTAACAGCCTGCCCTCAGCAGGGCTGGCTGCCTCGGGCTCTATCCTGCACTTCTGGGGACTGTACATGCTGGGACCCTTCATCTGCGCACAGAGAGCCCAGTCAGTGCAATACTTGACACTGGAACAGAGCTAGAAAAAGTTATATTTTTCCCTTGTGAAGAGCTGTGTGTTTCATGAATCTCTTAATTGTTCTGTCCTCGTTTCATGGTGAAATACAGTCACGGGACCTGAATGATTTTCACTGAGACATTTACAAATATTAATCAATTGTCTTCACAACTCCCTAAAGCAACATTATACTTTCTTGTTTAATTATTTGTTTCACAAAACTGCTGAGGTATCTTCAAAGGGCTTTTTAGCAGTAAAGTAGCTTAGTTTCTTCTTCAGTGAAATCAGGCTACTGTAGATTGGGTTTTACCTTCAACAGCAAGCTAAATCCTAGTTGTGCTTTGTCTATGGTAACACTTCACATGAGAGTATGTCAACAGATGTAACAAAACCATACCTTTCCTGGCAGCAATATTCTGGTGTCTGTTTATACAGACAGAGCCAGTAAGTTAAAAGAGGACAGACTCTAGAATTGCTTTTGGAAATCTTGCTAGACAGATATTATGCATTTTGTAATAAATCAAAGATTTGGCACACAGAAAATGTGCCAGCAGTAGTCCTTACGATGTATGACTTGCTTGTTATCGCAAGCCAGTGCACCACATCCTAGTTATAAGAGATCTTGGCAGAATATGTAGGTATACACCCAAAATCTTTTCTAGATGCCTTAGACTTGCGATAAAATTCCTTCTCAGTGCCCACGACATGGGTTTACAAGGCTCTCAAGCCACTATAATCAGGTCTGTGGTAATCCTCTTGGAACACAGGGAGTCTCTCCTTTACAGTAACAGGTGTCAGGGATTTCATCCCGCAGATTATCTCCTCCTGATCTAATTAAGTTGAAAAGGAAGAGGGAAGACAAAGTGACCCACTACGGGAGAGGGAAAAGAAGAATTTTTGTATTTATTCTTGCTACAGGTGCTCTAGGAGGAGCTACGCAGATCCCACAGTGCTTCGTGCTGCACGGGCAGGAGGTAGCCATCTCAGAGCTGGGCTGAAAGAGGGGGCACCTCTGCCCTGCAGGTCCTTTCTAGCCATGCAGGAATCATGTACACTGCTGCAGGGTGTGTGGAAATGCGTATGGCACCTCCGCTGTAAGTAAGCAAAACAAAGGCATCATGTTCTGCTTCTATACGATCCTGGATTAACTCCGTTCCACCCAATGCAGATTTGCACAAATGCATCCACACCTGAAAAGTGGCCCAAGGACAGCCTGAAGCAAGCAGGGGATCATTAAACTGTTTTCACCTCTCTGTCCCATTTTATGATTGGATATAAAATGAACTTGTTGAAAAGACTGCAGAACTTTGTCTCCATAAGATGATGTTGTAGGGAAGGTCACATCGAGCAACACTAACCCAGCAAAGACGTAATTTCAAATTCTGTCTGGCATTTTTTCTGATGTAAATGACCTTTGTGTCATCCTTGTGTGTGACCTCTATAATCAAACAGCAGAATGAGCTGCTCTCTTGCAAGATATGTTCACAGGAGCCTTTTCCTTGCTTAAACAGTTTCTCCTCGTAAACCCAAGCAACCAAAAGTTACTCATGTATTCAAATCCATAGTTCCAAGGAAATCACTCGTTTTGCCCTGGGCCAGCACTATAATGTATTTTCTTCCCTCAGGCCTTTTTGCCCTCCCTCATTCTGCTCTTACCCTCAAATCACAATTCAAGGGCCTCTTCTTTCTGGTGGCTTCCCCAGCTTTACCTTATCACCCTAAATCACTGCATCCTCACACAGAAAATGCCATCTACCCTATAACATTCTTCGAACTCCATTCAGAAGTGTACATGCCTGCATTCTGGATCAGTATTTCTCTACAAAATCATACACATAAAATGTACTTTTAAAAACAGCATTACTAGGGTCAAATGAAGCATTAAATGTAGGCAATGACTGATTTAGGTTTGCCTATTCAAATACAAGCCACATACCACTTCCAATCTTATAATTTGTTGACTGTCATCAGTAATTCGATTTTAGACTTGAAAACCAAGTTTCATGAGATGACTCAGATTTTCATAATCTTTTTTTGTGGAAAGATGAATTAGTATTCATTAACAATGCTATTTGTAAATCTACCAACAAATTCATATGCTATTTGCAAACCCAGCAATCTCTGTAAGCTTTACCGGCACAATTTTTCTTTAAGATAGCTGGACTTTTAGCAAAGGAATGCTGGGTGAGAAACATTAGTGGAATGACAACCAAATTCTCTACTCACGTAGGTACACTGCTTCACAAAACTCGGACAAACTTCTTTGTGAAGATGACTGTAAATTCTGTGGCAGCGCTTTATCTATCACAGCCTCCTCCCAAAGAAGTCTCCAGTCCTAACTGGGCAGGAGACATTGCTCGGCCACACACAGCTCATTCAATAGTCTTGCTGGTTTAAAACTGCATTTTGATCTGTTATGTACTCACTTTTCAGCGTAATGAATAGGAGACTTGTCTTCATTATGTGGTCAAAACAGAATTAACACAAACTGCAACAGGAACAGCTTTTGGAGTAGTTTTTTCCCTTGAACTTCCTATCTCCTATTCAAAAAAGGTTCTGTATACTTTGTGAGCATCTAGAAAATGGCATGTTTCTGGCACATTCTAGATTTCAAATTGAAGAGAGTGGGGTAAAACTAAGCTTTCAATCCAAAAGTAGTCATTTGGATCACAGCTTTCAAAATTCTGGTTATGTCCTCATTACCTCACCTCAAATCAACTAAAAAAACATTTAATTATGTATCCATAATGAAATTCTTTCAAATTTCCTAATCACCTGCCGTAACGTAAAAGAATAATGCTAGCAATGTGTTGGGCCTCTCCAGCTATCACAAAATATCCAAACACTAGGAAACGGCACTTTGTTTCCTCCAGCCTGTGAGAGGTAAGAGAAAGGGATAGTAGTTGCACTTTACATTTTCCAAAACTGCCTTACTTGCTGTGGGACCTTAATGCTATTTTCAGATGTGACTTGGCCACACAGTCCTCAAAAATCTTCAAAGTATAGAGTAGTTATTAAATCAATAAAAGTCAGAAAAAGTTATCTCTCTGAAAAGCTTGACTTCAGCAGCGTACATCTTACTGTGACTTTGATTTGGAAGTACTTAAGCTGCTGTAAGACTTAGCACTTAGGAAAATCTATCCTTAAACAAAACCTCATATGCGACAGGACACTGAAGCAACTACCCTGTAAAGGAGAATTAAGGAGACACAACTGTGGGGGTGAGGAGGAGGAACAGGCACTGATTCATCAGGTAGAATAAAAAGCCAAATCAAACCAGCATTTGAGGCCAAGACCTCTCTTACCTACAATTGCTAACATCCCTATGAGATCAGTAAAACTGTCACATTTTCAGGAAAAATAACACATTCAAAACTAAAGATCAGTTGAAAGAAACCTGTTATCTGGTCCAACATTTGAAGCAGAAGACAAACTCTGGACTTTTAAATTTAACTTTAATTTCAGGTCTGCTCCTCACTTCCAGGTGGACCACTGCTGACCATTACGGCAGGACGTGCCCGGCAGGATGTATTACAAGCACCGTGCAGTCTGACACCTCGTTACTCCATTTAGGGGTTTGGAAAAGTAAACCCTACATATCTTCAGCTGTGTTAGCATTCAACACACAGATGTGGGACTGGTAACATCAAAGCACATCAGAGGTGATCCAACTGGCTTATACAAAATTGCTCCATGGGTTGTGCATCAAGTTTTCCAGCTACTGCATACACAGAGCCATGATGCGTGCAGCCCTACATAATGCTGGGCTGCTGGGTAATACTGTGTTATAATGTACGCCTACTTCTCTGTTTATCCCAGAGTTCATTCCTAATCTGAAGGTACTAAATCAGAGTATGAAAGAAATGATAATTTTCAAATGTAAAAAGTTATTTCTGACGGACATTCTGAAGCTTTACGATACAGTCTTCAAAATACAGCATTCAGATGATAAATAGCAAAACCACCCTTTACAGAAACGGTTTTCTACGAACACCTTTAAAGTGCCTTTACATGCTAATTCCTTCCAATCTGCCTCCCCTTACTCACAACTAACCCAGGCAGTAAACTGGGTATTTTCAAATATCATGCGCAGAAAAACACCCAAGCACAGCCTTTGTTTTCTAGCTTAAATAATTTTAACATTCATTAAATGAAGCCAAACATTTAAGAAATCTTTGCTGAACTGGAACCCGTAATAGTAAACAACTCCACTCCCAGGTGTAAAGAAAACAAAACAGAAGCAATTATGGAAGTATTAGAACTATTTGGAATTCTGTGAAGTTAGCTTTCATGCTTTTTTATCTATATACATACTGGAGAAGAGGAGGCTCAGGGGGATCTTATCAATGTCTATAAATACCCGAGGGGAGGGTGCAAAACGACAGAGCCAGGCTCTTCTCAGTGGTGCCCAGTGCCAGGACAAGAGGCAGCGGGCACAAGCTGGCACACAGGAGGTTCCCCTGAACACCAGGAAGCACTTTGCACTGTGTAGGTGACGGAGCACTGGCACAGGTTGCCCAGAGAGGCTGTGGGGTCTCCCTCCTTGGAGATCTTCAAAAGCCACCTGGACATGGTCCTGGGCAACCTGCTCTGGGTGTCCGTGCGTGAGCAGTGTTGGAGCAGGGGGCCTCCAGAGGTCCCTGCCCACCTCCACCATTCCGTGATGCTGTGATATATTCCACTTCTGTTTCTCATCACGTTCTGTCATTGCCTCAGATTGCTGATTTATTAGTGGCTGACAGCATTGCTCAGTGATGCTGTGTTACAGCTCATCCTAAGAACAGAATTTAGAGGTGGGAAGATGCAAGTAGGAATGGTAGGAAGCTGGGAAAAGCTCCTGTGTACGTTGAATTATGACTGCTCTGCAATAAAATAAACTTACTGCAGTATCATGTAGCAGGACCAAAAGCAGAGAAGAATAATCATGTAAGATGTTAACTGAAGACATGTAAATCCCCTGCTGCATGGCTGCACCATACCTACATTAAATTTACTATACTGTAGGTACAGCAGTGTAATTAGGCTGATGGCAATTGTATTAATGTGTCTTAATCACCCGGCTGTAGCCTATCCCAGTCACTGAGGCATCTTTTAAATTTGCCCCATCTCCATTGACCTCTGTATGTATGTATGCTCTGCTTGAGCTGACCTGAGTTGGCAACGGTCTAAGCCTGATTTGAAGAGCCCCCCCGCCTCAGTTTATCCTCCCATTGATTAGAAATGCAGTTTCTCAACAGTCTATTCTTGAGCAGGGCTATTGAAAGACTTTTTCTGTGTGTGTTGTGCTGTAGAGAAGGCTTTGGTCAGGGGAACGGTCTTCTCATTATTTAAATTCTTTCTAATCTCCTGGAGTTGCGGATCACATTTTTTTAAATTATTATTATTTTTGCAATCCACATTTGAGGAGGCCCTTAAAAATACAAGGGTGTGCATAACTACTGGCTGTAGCCGTTCGTCTTCAAATCCAGCAGCATTTTTAATACTTGAAATCTTAGCCTAAAGGCTAATTAAGGTTCCTGGGTTTAAAATGTAAATGACGAGTCTACTAGTTTTTATTACTCATATGTTTAAATTCGACTGTGGTGCTTTTCTAAATTAATGGCCAACTTAAGCATTACTGTCTGCGAACAGCCTGTATCCTTGTGTAGGAGTTTTTACTAATAAGCATTTTATTTTTGCGTACTTACAGTTCAGCTACCTATACATAAACTTCTGCTGATAACAAACAGGCCTGGGAAAAAGACCTGATGCACAGAATTTCACTTGCATTTCACTGGCTTCCTGGCTGTTGTGTGAGAGCACTCAAACCAGGGATATCAAATCACCTCCAGGCGTGCACTCAGGGATAACTGCAAGGATGGTGAGGTAAGATGCAGTACGTGGAGGACAACAAGTTAAGTTGCAAAAAAATGCATACAGCAAACAAAGCCCTAACATAAACCACGGCATTGTTATTTTGCTGCTGCTTTCAGCCTCCATGTTGCACACTTTGCTCGTCTTTGGGCTGTGGGAAGATGAAGTCACATGGCGAAGGAACGGCAACCAATTCTGCCAGCACGTGCACAGCCTTCAAAGTCCCAGCTGGCCGTCTCCACTGTCCCCCACCATGTAAAGCAGCACCCAGATTCACAGGGTCTCTGTATTCAAGTTGCCACCTTGTCCCTTTATTAGCTCCCAGCAAAGAGCTCCCACATCTTTCCCCTCCATCCACAGCAGCGCTTGGGAGCAGAGCCAAGGGGAACCAGCCTGGGAGACTCCAGGCTGACTTTACTAATTGTCATAGATTTTTAGGTGTGGAAGATACCTCAGCTTCGAGTGTGGGTAAGGTCCAAATATTCAGAAAAATCACCACTATACAATAGGAGGTATTTCAAAGGAAAGCCATGGAAGCGCTGTAAGGATGACGCAGAAGCTGTCCCATACAGAATCTGTAAACAAGACTGAAAAGCACAAAATGCTTAGCTGCCAGGTCTAGAGCTGAACCTCACCCAGGTACATTGGCAGTAACCACAAAAGCTTCCTCTTCAGTAGACATGAAGTAATTTCCAGCTAAGGACATTAACAAATGTATTACATAGTAGTCTGCTTATGTGAATTTTAAATTATACCATCCTGGAGAATGCTTACATCTGTGGCTTTCTGAGGAGTACTTATCACTGCAGAGAAAAACTGAAAATGGATAGATAACAGTCAAAGACCATCATCTGCAGTGCAGGATGCCTGCGACTCAGGATCAGCACTGCTGAGAGCAGAAAACTGTGGTCTTGTAGCATTGTCATAATGCAAACAGGTTTCATTTAGCAGAAACAGGAAAAACAAATACAGATCACAAAAGCTGTAACTTTTCTTTGTTCTTACTGAGAGCGGAACCACACTTCACCATAGCTAAAAACATTTTGCTTTTATGCTTGATGGCACTAAAGAAAGTTGCCTGCTGACAAGGACTGTCTTAAACAAGAAAGCAATTCAACCTATGTCAGAGGATGTAGGAAGCATGCTAAACACACTTTTTCCTATCAGTTAGATAAGCTGCAAATAAAGTACTTTGGAGGTAGCTTGAAAGATAGAGGCTATCCTTTTATAAAGCACCCCTCGACACAATTCAGTGATGATGCCAAAACCATTTGCATCGCACTAAGCATGCATCTGAAGGAAAAAACCTGCTTTCTTATTTATGAACACTGGTAAATGCCCCATGGATGCAGGTATCCACACAGGATATGCTTGCCTGCATGGACTCTCCATTTTGCCTTTGGAGCCAAAACCTCACTTACTGATGATACCTAACCGTGATACTAGCAGCTCTCCAGATGCTGTAAAATGTAAATCAGAAGCATTATTTCCCTTGTACATATCACTTGATGTGAGTAGGGGGATGCTGGTAACTTTACTCTACATTACTTGATTTTTTGTGGTATTACATGAACAAAATTCAGGCTTAAGTATTTTTACTTTACATATTGTATAAAGCCCAAAAGTATCACAGCAGTTATGCTTTCTGCTTCATGTTTTAAAATAAAACTTCACACTCTATTAGTTTTTACAACAGAGCTAGTCAGTGGAAAAAAGTTTGAGATTTTAGGCAGCAACGTTGGTCTCATGCATATCAAGTTGACTGGAGTAACTAATCAAGTAAAATAGAGTAAAATCAAAAGAACCATAGTAGTGCAACTGCTGGATTTTAATTAAGAGTAAAAAAAGAGCTAAAAACTGCCTGGCAGAATCTTTCTGCTGCAACTGATAATAAGAAAGGAAAAGAAAACCAAACAGCTTTAGTTTCCAGGTTAAGAAGGGGTGAATCTATAAGCTAGAAGGAAACTTCCTTCTCCTGCCAGGTCTTTAGCTGAGAACTGCACAAAGCTAATGTGAAATCAAAGCACACGAAATATGAAATCTTGCCTTATTTTTTAGGAACAGAGACAAAAGCTTTCAAAAGCATTATTGTAAATAAAGGTGCATCTTCACACGGAAGCAAGGCAAAAGAGCTACCTCTTCAAAGTGTTTCATGACAAAGACATTTTAGAGTAATATACATGCCTTGCCATGCATAAGGACAACACCATGCTTATCCTTCAATGTCTGCTCAGGCATTCCCAGAATAACCTCCTTAAATACAGTGTGAACAATTATGGAAAGCTAACACTTGCAAAGATTTTAGGGCATTTTCTGCTTGTAATTATTTGTTGACAGCATTACAGACACCAGTCAAAGCATCACAGCCAAGAGCCTCCTTTCGTTACACTTGCATGACGAAACGTGAGAATAAAGAGCTAACTCCCCAGAAGAACAGACACGTCCCTAGGGCAGAGCTGGGAATGCTGCTGCCTGGCACAGTCCTGAGTTGAGTAGCTAGTATCTGTCTGTTATGGAGCGGAGAGATACCCGTGACACACAAAGACAGGCTGAGCAGAAGGATGAGTTAACTCCCCCTTTCCTAGAGCTTGAATTTCAGGAAGATTTCTGTATCAATCTAATTCGGGGTCTCCTTTCTTGGATTTAGGTTTGTACATCAGCCTTTTTCCATACAACAAAACTCCTTCCATAGCCTTTGAGACCTAGTGCTAGCGAGCTCTTGAGAAATCAAGGCTATATCAAGGCTCGCAAAGGGAGAGAATTTAAATCAGTGATTCAGACATATTATTAATCACCAGCAAGCAAACATTTGGGTAAAAAGGTGAAGTACTATAATTTATTTCCCCAACCCAATTTCTGACCAAGGTATCCTGGAACAGTCATGAATGTAAGATGCTTAAATGATTAATAAAATAATAAATTTTTAATTGTGAAGTATTATTTAATGATGAATTATTCTTTGCCCTCTTACTACTCGCAGCAACCTTTAATCTACAATTTTCTCTTCTCATCCACAAAACCAGTTATGTTCCCAGACCATTTCAGCAATTCTGTGGCGCTGCCTTGTCCCTCACAGTGTTAAGCATAAGAAAGCAAGCAGTGTGACACTTACAACCAGCTACGTGAGCAATACACAAACTGCAACTTCTTATCACAGAGCCCCTGTACAAGAAATTCTCTGTGTAACAAAAATTATGTTATCTGTTAGAGCTTCACGCAGCAAGAGAAGGGCTGAGAGCACATTGGTAATTTACAGGAACACGGCATTTGGGATAATTGCTATATCAATGTAAAGCTAGTACTACAAGTGAGGACAGTGAATCGAGTCGTCATTTAACAGAAATCCAAACATCTTGAGGGATGGAAGTGCACAGATGAAGTAACCAAGCAATCTTGTAATCACTTATCAAGCCATAGCAATCAGTGCAGGACTAAGGCACTTTTAATGCTGCTGGTCTCAGGCTGTATGCAGTTACTTCACTTCCACTTGTGTCTTGTTTTCACAGTGTCACCACATGGCAACAAAAAGGACTGATGGGGCAGTTAACACACGCAGCTGTGGAAGGACAGTGGCACCTGAAGGTGGCAATCAGCCAGCAGAAAACATTGACAATGAACAATATCTCCATCACACTGGTGACATATTGCATGAAATATAATTATTCCATAAAAGTTACCTGTAGAAAAAGCACCATACATAGTTGACCTCTTTTTGATAGAATAATGGTTGCTCTTCTCATATGCAGATGCTGACCTGACCCTGCTGCAGCTCATACAATCATAGCAACTAAATACAAGAATTATCAGTAAAACAGTTCAATTACAGATACTTTGTAGGTAAGATTAAGTTTTTGGGTTTTTTCTCCTAAAAAAAAGTGTTAGTCCACTACCAAGACTATTTGAAAGAAAGAAAAAACCCTAACTTAAAATTACTTGAAAGACAACTATTTAATTAACTTTAAGGTCATAATTAGACAATATTCTTCTATATTCTAAGAAAACACATTTTTGGATTTTATGAGTACATCTAGTGAGTTTGGGGAGGAAATACCTAATTCCCTGCTTTCTGTGTGAATTGGAAGTGTGCCTTTGTGACACAGAGCCCACAGAGTAGCAGAAAATACAGATCTACCTGTGTGAGCAGTACAAGCTTGGAGCATATCTAAAGCAAAACCTAGCAAACCCTTTATCACTTGTGTGTCATGGTTTTGGCTGGGATAGAGTTAATTTTCTTCATAGATGCTCACACAATGCTATGTTTTGGATTTTTGATGAAAATTGTGGTGATAACACACCTGTGTTTTCAGTTGTTGCACAGCAGTGTTTACACAGAGCCAAGGACTTTTTTGCTTCTTGTGCTGCCCTGCCAGGAAAGGAGGCTGGGGGTGCACAAGAAGTTAGGAGGGGACACAGCCAGGGCAGGTGATCCAGGCTGACCAGAGAGATACTCCACACCATATGACATCATGCTCAGCCATAAAAGCTGGGGTAAAGAAGGAGGAAGGGGGGGGGACATTGGGAGTGATGGCGTTTGTCTTCCCAAGAAACCACTATGCGTGATGAGCCCTGCTCTCCTGGAAGTGGCTGAACACCTGCCTGCCCAGAGGAAGTAGTGAATGAATTCCTTGGTTTGCTTCGCTTGCACGCGCAGCTTTTGCTTTACCTGGTAAACTGTCCTCATCTCAACCCATGAGTTCTTGCACTTTTACCTTTCTGATTCTCTCCCCCTTCCCACCTGGGGACAGTAAGCAAGCGGCTGTGTGGTACTTAGCTGCCTGTGGTTAAACCACAACACCTGTGCCAGAAAACACAGATTAGAAATACCCAGGAAGCTACCTCAATGTACAGCATCTGTTGGCACTGCCAGCTGCAGGGAGCTTGCATCCTGCTCTGCTTTCCTGGGATCTGATCTCAGACCTGCAGGAGACCATCTCAGGGAAGGAATTTTGATCAGCATGAATTTGAGCGAGTTACATGCCACTTTGGTAACCGAGATCCAGAAGAGTCTGTCAGCCCAAGCCCCTTCATCTGCACATCGAGGATAACAAAACTTCTTTGCCTTAGTAACCTGCTCAGAGGAATCCATGTGAAAACTTCAAATGTTGTTATTATAGCCTGGCTGCTCCCCTTGCCTTCCTGTTTTAAGAAATCTGTCTAAATAGCTGCTGAAGGGGACTGTTGATAATGTTCTGTGCAGGTTAGATAGCTATACTGGTGGAGCCAAGTATATACAGGAATAGTTTGATTTCTAAAAAAAATCCCCATATGTATTTTTTTCAGTGATGTCTTTAGCAGGATTTTGCATTTTCTAGAAGGAAAAAAAGCCACAACTACCAGCTCTGTTATATCGAAATACAACCAAGTAAAACAGTATTACTACATCTTGCTAAAAAGTTGGTGCCGATATTTAAACTCTTATTTAACAAAGTGCAGCTTAGTGCAATAAGATGTGATCTTTCCACGTGCTTCCCGGGCCCACTAGAGTCCGCCAGGAGCATGATCTGACACATGGCTTTTACACCCTCTGTCCCACCATTACTCCTCTATTTAATGTAATGAAAGCAGTGCTGTGAACGTGTAACAAGACTGCGGATAGCGCTAAAATACACATCTTGCTCAAAACCAACACACGCGCACACGCCTCTCCTAAGGAAATAAGTGACCCATTTATATGCATCAGCTCCACAATGTTCAAGTAGGTTCTTGTCTCCTTGTCCAGGCATGCAATGAAGCGACCCTTCCATGACTCATTTGTCTCTGCCATGTCACAGCCTGGATCATGTTTGCTGTTGACGTAAAGCAGGAGCAGATAAATTGAAAGCAGCTGTATAACCCCAAGGGGCTAGTGAGGGGCAGATCTGCTTGGTTGCCTCACCAGAAGATGTACGGGACCTACACGGATGCTGGGGCCATGAGGGCACAAGCAGGCTCTCATCGCCCCAGCCAGACTTACAGGGGCCTCCATGTTGCCATCACCCTCACAACTGTATTTAACTGTACAAACCTATGTTGTATGTACTGTACACACACTGTGCCTGCCCCTGACTTGACCTGCTGGCTCCACCTCAGCCCTGCCTTGTTACCCGCACCTTGTCCAGCCCCAGTGGCCACCACTGGCCCTGCTCTGCTCCCCCTCTGCTCTGCTGAGGCGCTGGGGCCATGCCGTGCCGGGGGACCGGGCCCTGCTGGGTGACAGGGCCCCACCGGCCTCGCTGCCGCCCAGCTCCCCAGCCCCGGTGGAGCAGCCTGACAGCAGACATTCAGCCTCAGTCCCTCGCGGCACTGGGATTGCTCCTAGTCCTGATTTCACACCTCAGGGGAGGGAAGTATAACGAGAGGCTATGAAGCAGTCATTTCCATTTGTAAAGAGGAGAGCACAAAGGAAGAAATGAGAACAAATTTCCATATGTACAGCCCCTTCTAAACAGCCATTTCTGTATGCCTCTCTGGAGTGTGCACGCTTCCTTTCTTTACGGGATCAGCCGCACAGACAGAATAATTAATTAATTTAGCCAACATCATATCAGCTCAGAGGATCTGGTAACACAGAGCTGGATCTGATTTGTTTTATTTCAAAGATCACAGTTCACACGCAATGGTGTGACCACACAGATTAGTCATATTAAATATAATTTGGGGCTAATTACTGAATGCTGCATCTCAAGTGGGCCCAGACTCCGTTCAGACATCGTTGCTTACAATCACTACATGTCAAAACAACACTTCCTCATATCCCTGCTTTGAAGCTAAAGCACCAGGTGGGGAAATGCCTGATGGGAGAGGAGCGTGCAGCGGCCACAGAGGGCTGGCAGGGCATGCACGAAGCCCGCGTTGAAGCGGGGCAGTCATTGTGTCAGCATGATGGCACGTGGCTCCCTGGTGTGAGATGGAGCCTGCTTGGGAAGAAGAGCTGGGGAACAGCTGTACAGATCAAAGGTCCTACCAATCTGTTCACCTCATTCCTAACGTCACCTTTAGGATCAATAAATGACCCAGAGAACTCTCCTAATGCAGATAATATTTTTAGCGTGGCATAAGAAATACGAGAATGACGTATGGTAAAACCTGAGGTAAAGAAAATATCTTATTAGATCTGACCCGCTTAGATAGGTGTGGTGAGGTGACAGAAGGAAGGCTAGCCATGGAAAACAAGCTACCAAAAGAGGTACCTGTGATTTTGTAACGGCTGTAGTAAAAATGTTCATGGGCTTAATTTGACTGGGAGTGGCATCATTTTAATTAGGATTGCCAAAGCTAGAGGTTGGCAGCCCTTGATACGCTGATGAAAGCACATTGCCAAATGAAGATGTCAGTGTCCATCATTTTGACTGATTAGCTGGAGAAGATTCAAAAGATTGCCATTTGCTGGGGTGGGGATATGGCTCAACATTCTGCAACAAGCTATTTTTCTTCTGAAGGCAGTATTACTCCTGCTCTTGACAAGGAGATTAATGCCCATTTCTTTGGCAACAATTAGGATACTTAAGAAAAAGGAAAGAGAGTTCCTCTTCTTCCTTTACTCCTTTATTTTCAGTTGGATTTTCTATTGGTACTATATGAATTAATAATAAAAATGAATTCCTCATGCTGAACTATCTATTCTGGATAAAATGGAAGAGCTTCTAAAAATGTATACATGGTCACTTAATACAGCTGATTTTTGCCATGGAAAAGGGATGCTTAAAGAGAAAAGTATCCTTTCATTTTATTGGTTCTTTACTGTACGCGCTTGGAAATGTCCAATGCACAATCTGTTTCTCCAGCCTTACTCATTTCTTCCCAAAAATCTTTTGAATGGATACTGGGACACCCAATACAGATTTTGAAAGTTCTGCTTTTTGGATCAAATTTCATGTCAGACATTCATGTCTGCTCACACTGTATTCATCCTGTGGAGTAAGGCTGCTCAGGTAATCCTCTATTTCCCCTTTGCAGAATTATTTTGCATTGGGATTTGGCTCAGTGTTCATTTCACTGCAGAACCCAAAGATAACTATGGATAAAAGACCTTCCTCTGTCCTTTAGCATCTCACTGAATACTGGACTGTAGTGAAGAGCTCAGCTGCAGTCAAAGTTTGTTGTAACAAAGAAGCCTGATTAAATAAGAGAAATTTATCATTTGGCAGAGTTCTTCAGCCATTCACAAAAGGAAAAGTCAAACACAATACTCAATACTTTGATCAGAAACTCTGCTTAAGTCTTGGACTCGCATCCTTGATGACCTTTAAATTGCATTTGAATACATTTCAATTACCAAGGCTGGAAAATTACCCTGGCAGATGGGCCAAGGTCATTACCAATATACTATCATATCTATCTTCCCTTTTGCTGAAGTCCCTGTATCTTCCATGGCTTTAGAATGATAAATTATTTTTTATTCTTCAGAGAGTGATGGAGGTTAAATTGTTTTCAATCCTAACAGAAATTTCAACAGATGTTGTAATTGTTGGGTGGGATAACTGAGAAGCTGTGGCATGTCTCCATTTTGATCAGAAGCATCAAAGCACAATAAAAGAGAATGGAAGCAGAAGGGTGACTCAAATGCGTTGTCATTATTCTAGACAAAGACTCTAAAAAAATTAAGATCAAAGGGTTAAAGTGATCAAATGAATTTCTAGCAGGGAGGAAGAAACATTAAAGGTAGACTGAGAACTGAACTAAGGAATCAGCAACAGAGAAAAGATGGTCTAGGAAGCGAGAGTCAAACTCATAAATTTGAACAAATTCTCTCGTCACTAAAAAAGAAGCCGTAAGAGGCTTGCTCAACTCATCAGTTCTGATCTAACAGTCCAGTTAGAAAATGGGCACTATACACTACATTTGATAACAAATAGTCTTAATCAAGTATGTTATGAGAGAGTAAAACATTGAAGTTCTCTTGTTAAACAACAACTGCTTTTTAGAAAAGGAGAAAGGAAAAAAGATTCAATAACTACTATTTTTTTTTTTTTCAAATTTTAGGTGGTTAGTCTTAAGAGTGAAAACAAACAAAGCCCCCACAGCTCATACATCAACACAAACTTCCCCCGCTGCTCATGAGCCTGCCTCTGCTGGGATCCTCCTTAGGTAGCTCAGCATGCCTTGTGCCTTTGATGTGCACATGCATTTGTATGTGCAGAACAGATACCAAAGGTCATTTGGCAAAAGACACCCACCAAAATGATCAATTTATACAGGTGGTTGCTGCTAATGAGGGCAGCATTTACCTGGTAAAAATAAGGTCCAGTTTTTTGAGCCTTCTTTCAGAGCTAATTATCCTAATCTTTTTTTTCAGAGTAAAGACTTGTTAGTCTACAGTGGAGCTGTAGGCGTGGTACAAGTTGACCAGTAGCTGAACTGTAGCAGCAATTAAGAGTGACTAATGCAGAAAAAGTTTATTACCTTCCCTCTTGGAGATATAGCTGGATTTAATCTTACATCTCAATCAAGCTTAACAGAACATTAAATATAAATGCTGTCAGTAGCCAACTTCTTTAATGAAGACAGCAGTACATAAAGCTGAATTGAATTATTAATGAAATTACTCTTGCAGAACTCACATGAGGCAAGAAACTCTGCAAAAATGTTAAGTAAATGTTAATGTTTTTTAACAAAATAACCACTGTCTTTGATTAATGGAGATCTAATCAGACTACACATTAATTTTGAATCATCTAAAAATTGTCATGGAAGCAATTTGTGTCATCTTTCTTTCAAAACCAGTACAAATTTGGCAAAGTACCACCGTAATACAGGCTCTTAATATAATTAACTTCAGTGACTAAAATGTTCGTAAAGTGTGTGTCCTTGGCTATGTATGGCACTGCCATGGTCTCAGTTTCAAGAGAACTGATGGGTCAGCACTACTATTGTAACTGAAATACAGGAAGGTTACTGTAGGCAGACCTTTACAGTTGTTTTATATGCTGTGCACCTGCACTGAAAAGAAATGACAGATATTTCATGTAACACCGTAGACAGTGTGAAGATATAGAGTGCAAAGTGTACACAGGGCAAGAAAAAACTCTTTTCACAATCACAGTCAAGACTCAGCATTTTAATATGTGACATCCATGTGCACAGTGGGTTTTCTTCCTTTTTGTTTGTTTTTTACTTTGTCAGAGGCCAATAACATTGGCCAAGCCATGCCCACAGTAGTGCCTGCACACCAGGTTGTAGCAGCAGCGTCTATTGCATTTGCTGGGGCAGTAATTATATTGGACCACATTCCCAAAAAGAAACATGTGGCCATGGGGAGCCTCTGCTGGGATTTGCCCTGGAGCTGCCCCCGGTGCTGGGCTCAGCTCTCTGACTCCTTCGGCAGCTGCTCCATGGCTCACTTACAGTCACTATGCAAAAAAAAACCAACCTCACAGATTTCCTGTATGCTTGTGGCTTGTGCACTTCCCTCCCTGCTCCACAGACTAGATTTTGTTTCTATCCAGTAACTGTTAGAAGTAAATCAGACTTTCCAGGATGGTCCAGCTGGCAGAAACTAAACCAAATGCATCCCACAGATGCTTCCAGCTTGTCCTTAATGTTCTCTAGGAGGCATAAGAAGCTCAGGCAGGGCTGAGGACATCCCACTACTCATTTTACCTGGGCAGCACGCAGTAAAGCTGAGGGCAGATTTTCAGAGGAAGGAAAAAAAGCAAAGAAAGCAAGCCTAGCGCATCATAAAGCACCCTAATCTGTGCATGACAGATACTTACATTAAGACAGACAATCCTGGAGGAAAAAAGGGGGATGGGACAGAAAGAGTGATTTCCTCTTGCATGATGCATTTTGCCATTTCCTCTAGACTGTCGAAGCAGGTAAAAGCTAGCTGTCCCTCTTAGTTTCTCCTGTTATCATCTCACAGCCTCTCATCAGCAATAACGTTACTTAAAAAGATAAAGCTTGTGTATTTGACTGTAATGCAGGAGCCAGCTTTATTGAGAGACAGATCAGAAATGCTTACTGCAATGTAAAGAAGACACCTTTGTGTTAGTGAGCCATCATGACTTTTAAAACAAGGACTCGACCCTTCTAAACTTGGCATAGGTCGAACAAATTGAGATATGCCTAATTCATGGAAACACCTTCTATTTACAATGCAGTGGATGCACTGCTATCACTGAATACTTTACCGTCAGCTCAAGCAGCTCAGAAACCAATGCCCTGAAAGGATCTTCTGACACTACTGGTTCTTCCTTCTGTGCAACTGAGCTGTGTTCATGAATCCCCAGAGAACTCGGTGTCTAAGCAGGGCTACGAAGAAGCATATCCTAAGGAGGAATGAATGTTGAAAGACTGACACTGACAGCAGCCACGACAGCCATGATCTGTTCCCAGCTCTGCTACTGACTTGCCACTTCTTTTTGTGCCTTTGTTTCCCATTGTTATTTGTAAAATAACTGGAATCAAAAAATTCTTCAAATCTTTGGGTCAATACAGGACTACAAAAGGATACACCACTCTATTGCCATATTTTACAAAGGCTGCTCAGAAGCCTTGCAGCCTACTGCAACCTTAAAATTGGTCAAACCAGGATCAAATGACATTAGAAGAAACCATTCTCTCTCTCTTTTCAGGAGCGGCAATTAGAAACAAGGCAGGTTTATAAGGAAAGGTGTTCTAGGGCATTTTTGAGCAACTTTGTCCTACATGTTGCCAGCATAACACAAGTTTTACTGCAATAAAGATAGCTGCTATTTTAGTATTTTTCAAATAAATGGCATCATGATGTAAATTTTGCATCCTATCAAACAGGTTAGCTCATACAGTGATGTGCACAGAGCTCCACGACAGTATCACCATCAGTCAACATCAAGCTCTCTGGAAAGGATGCCTCAGAAACATCAGAATGATCTTGCTGCTGCTAGGAAAGGCCTTTAACCCTGGGTGCTGTGATAGGGTTTGGGACTTTATTGTTCAGGAGCAAAATGACATAAAATGCTCCAGCAAAGCTATATGCCCCTTACAACTAAACTACACACATCAGTTTGAACTATAATAAGGTTCAATCCCTGCTCTACGCAGTTCTGCTGGTAGAAGTTACAAGAGTGTTCCTGCCATTACACTCTGTTTCAACCCAGGGAAGAGTTTTACTGAACTAGTACAAAGCATGGATTTATATGAGATGTCCTACTGGTACAGCCCGTGGGTATTCCTGCATTTGCAATGGTGCCCTCTTCATGCCCCAAGCGTATGAATTGGGAATACAGAACCAAGCATCAGCTCAACAGCGGTCCCTTCATGGTTCTTCCTGCTTTGAAACGTGGTCCTCCAAAGAAGTCCCAGACTAACTCCAGACATTTGTTAGTCCTTGAGAAATATGGCTTCTTAAAGTTACTCTGCATCCCTCAGGGCTAACCTCCCCTACATGTGGTGGCCAGAGCTTAATTATTATGGCTCCCTCTCTAACTACAGCTAGCCTCTGTCCCTTACACCAAGAGGGAGCCATTAGTAATTTTCCCCCAGGAAGCGCAGTTCATTATACACTGTTATCAACTATAAAATAGCTCTTGGCTCCTTTAGATTTTTTTTGTTTTGCAGCACGATACAGAATAAAAGGCAATGCGCAATGAACTGTTTATGTGATAAAGGCACTACTGCCACTACACAAGTTGAAGCAGCTCAATAGCTGAAAACAGCCGCTTCCTGCAGTGAATTGATGTGACAAAACTTGGACTCATTTTTGGAGTCAGGCAATAGATCTTCAGCCTAGTACAGAGCAGCAAGTGTATCAAACACAGGCTGTGTAAAATTCAGTGTGATGCTTACCTCATACTAGCTTTCTGTGAGATGGCCCCACTGTTTGGAGAAGATTTCTTAAGAACAACACCTTGATGGTATTTTCTAAGGCTGTGAAGGTGTATGCGAAAGAAGCAAAGACTGACTGCAGCAAATATAGGTTTCAACATAGCTGAGTTAAGCTCCTACTAAAATTTTCACATGACATAATAAGGCTCAGATTTAAATACCATGCTCTTCATAGATAATTGTTTTACCTGAGAAAAGACAATCCGGACATTTAAAACTGGCACTTACAAAATCAGTGGGGATTTTGCCACCAACTTTAATTGAAATAGGACCAAGTTCCCAGGGCGTGATGCTATTGGTTGCGTGGTGACCTCCATTCCCAGCAACTCAGGTAGAATTTAAAAGCAGTCAATAATTTGGGGGACTTGGTTTGAAAGCAGCTGAAATATTGGTGCCTATCACACCCTGGAAATATGCCATTTGCTTGCAACAGTTGTTGGAGGACTTCACATCTATTAATAATGAAGAGGATAAACGACTACCTAATGCACAGTGATCTGGTTGGAGGACGGGACCTTCTCTGACACTCCCCTCCTAGACCTCCAAACATATCCCCCACACCTTCCCATCTGAAAAAAGGAGTACATTAAATATTTTAATAAGTAGCAACACTTGAGTATTGAAATGATGCATCTCTAGTAACACAGTTGGAATAAAGACAGAAAAATAAACAGAACTTTTCACCTGCTTCAGTGAAAAAAGTAGATACAATCTTGCATAGACAAATCAGAACATTTCTGTAAAATGAAACTTGTTTAACAAATAACTACCAGACTCCTGTAAAGTTTTAGATCTTCTACTCTAACTTTCATGAAAAACATTCAGAAAACTGAAGGTGACACTTGTTTCTGCTCTGAATCTGTAAATTTCCCTTGAACAAACTCTGCTATAATCCCTCCATCTACCAACTTCTTCACTGCAGCAGTTGGTTACCTCTCAGCTGCCAGCTTATTTACCTCCATGATCATTCTGTGCATGGAAACCGTCCCACCCTTTCATCATCCCTGTTGTTCTTCTCCAAAACCTGCCAAGCTTTGCTATATGCTTTCTCATATGCAGGGCTGCAAAGCTCAACAGTTGCCTGTATATAAATACCAGCAGGTTTAATCACTGTCTGTCTGTGAATGTTGCAGCACATAGCACAAGTCCCCCGTAGGACTGACAAACACGGTGTATTGGGTTTACGTGGTAAAGGTTTGGTAGCAGGGGGGCCACAGGGGTGGCTTCTGTGAGAAGATTCCAGAAGCTGCCCCATGTCAGATAAGAGCCAGCTCCAGCCGGCTCCAAAAGGGACGCACCGCTGGCCAGACCTGAACCAATGAGCGATGTTGTTTGCGCCTCTGTGAGAGCAGATTTAAGAAGGGGAAAAAAACTGCTGCGCAACAGCAGCTGGGAGCGAGAGGAGTGAGGAACAGCCCTGCAGACACCAAGGTCAGTGCAGAAGGAGGGCAGGAGGTGCTCCAGGCACCGGAGCAGAAGTTCCCCTGTGGCCCGTGGTGAGGACCGTGGAGGAGCAGGCTGTCCCCCCGCAGCCCATGGTGTACCACGGCGGAGCAGATCTCCACGCTGCAGCCCGTGGAGGAGCCCACGGTGGAGCAGGT
>VXAL01007826.1:0-81808 GCA_013399475.1 Chauna torquata | reverse complement strand
CTCTAGTTTGCTAGTTATAGTAATAAATTATAGTAATCTCCCTATGTTGAGTCTGTTCTGCCCGTGATGATAATTAGTGAGTAACCTGCTTGTCCTTATCTCAACCCTTAAGCCCTGGTCCATCATATTTTCTCCCCCTGTTTCTTTGAGGAGGGGGAGTGAGCGAGCGGTTGTGGTGGAGGTCGCCTGTTTAGCCGGGTAAAACCACCACACACGGAAGGAGGGTAAAGCATCAGGACGAAGTCCACACAAGGTAACGTGCTGAAAAAGGGCCAAACTGAGGTGGGGACGGGAAACAAATGCAGTTGGAACTGTAGGCAGAGCAGGTATCACAAGACCAACAACTGTCTCAAAAGCAGGACCACATATCGAAGCCATCATCTTGAAATCGATAAGGAGTCCAAAATAACACAACATTGGAGCGGGGAGAGCAGAAAGGCGAATGCCACTTTCCACGTTGTGCAGACAGAAATCTGCTATGCTGACTCAGGACTATGAAAAAATCCATGTATGCTTGAGCCATACGCTTGTGACTGACAAATGCTTGTGTGTGATGCACTTATGAACTTGCATATGGTAGAGGCTCAAGTACTGCAGAAACCCAGCCAGAACCAGCATACGTCAACGTTAAGGCTCTGTCCTGCAGTCCTTTCAGCTCAGACTCCGGTCTGATATACACCAGTGCTAAGTCACCCAATAACATTTATGTATCAAAACAATATAAAAGCACAACTGCCCTCATCAACTGGAGCATGGATTCCTGAGTAAGAAAAGAGTGGTTGGTTTCTTCCTGCAAGATAAAAGGCCAAATTCCAACACAGTTGTTCCTCACCCCTGGGACACAAACCTAAGTCCTCCCCATACTTCTCTTCCCTTTCTCCTCCACCCCTACCTAATGCCAAGTCCTGCCTCCAGCCTTTCACAGAAAACTGCCAGTCTGGCTGTGTGAGCTTCAGCCCCGCATCTAGAAATGCCTGAAGTGTTTTGGCTGAGTCTTTTCTTCTAGGAATTGGCCTGAGGGAAATCAGAAGTAAAACCCCCCAAAACAACAACAACAAAAAAGCAAGTAAAAATTTAATGGTTTTGTAGTGAGAAATCTGAGGTGCTCCAAACCCTATTTATAATACATGAATTCAGTCACTTTCAGGATTAGGATGATACAGAAACATTAACAGTAGTCTTCAGTCTTCTCCTAACTTCTTTGTAAGAAAAAGGCAAAATATGCAGTCTTATTTTAGCATGAATAAGTGCTCAGGTTGCAGATATATAGAAATATTTAGGTAGATACTTGCACGTATTTGTTCAAAATTATCCTGCCTCTCAGTTCCTATTCAGTACCTCTTTAACTACTAGGCGGGAAAACTGCTCATAGTTATCTTGCAGCTCATCCCATTGGAGTCGATTTGAAAGCCACAGAGTTTCTAAAAGGCCTGGAAACGTTTTTCATATGGTAGAAGGGACAGCTGTCACAGGATGCCTCATCAGAACCCACTGAGCCAGTGAGATGCATTGGAAGTAAGCCTGACTCCTTGAATGTGCTGGCTATGTAGGTACCAGCTACACTGTATGTGGGGTTTTGCCTCAATGAATATGTTTCAGGCATCTAGGTACTTTGGGGTTGGAAAAAAATAACAGAAATAATTCTCTAAGAACCAAACCCCACAGCCTGTTTGGAATTTTCTTTATAGCCTGTATCAGTCACTGATCAGGAAACAGCAGCGGAGAAGACTGGCTGGCCTTGAAAAACACAGACATACACAAAATATTCTGAATGCAGGTTTGCCTTCATTGTGCACACAAAACACACAACTCAGCTAAAAACAATACAGCAACGCAGATTTACCTTTCTGCCATGCTATCAGAGTCTCCATTAAGACTCTTTTTTCCCCCTGATATTTCCAATCTTCTTTTCACATTAAAAGATCTCCGGAGTTGGCAGGAACAATCTCCTTCAGACTCTCCTAAATGAGCAGCTCCAGGCTTTGTAGGCTTTTGCTGAACACAGACACGCACCAGCACAAACCAGCCCTGGAACACTTGCAGAACTAAGAGATGGTGCTTCAGCAAACAAAAAGGGGGTTTCAGGAAATAACAGCCTACAAAATAACCTCTACCCAAGGCTATTTCTCAATACTTACCACTGCAATAATAACGTAAAAGTCAAAATGGAACCTGTATGTTCTTTTCCTGAGAAAAAGAGGTAAGTTCTGTTAGTTTTATGGACTCGGGTACGCCTTAGTTCAGTCCCTACTGCCTTGGGACAGGCTTTGCAACCCAGCACGTGGCATTACTGTGCAAAGCAACGAGGAAGAGTTCTTCCAGCTCTATGTTAGGAGGATTTTTCCTCCACATGACTTTACATGGTAAGTCCAGATTGTTCATCAGCCACCCATAGCTGACAGTCACCTTTCAGAAATCCTCTTAAATAGTTAATTTTGCATTTTATAATTTTAAGCCAAGTCCCTGCAGCAGGAGACCATGTGTGAAGAAGATAAAATGGAAAGTTTAACAACAAACAGCGTCCCAATGTCCATGAGATCCGTTAAGCTGAAAGAACTTGAAACAGCAATGCCTGGCACTTCAATACAGGTCCAACATCAAAGCCCTTCACAAACCCTACATACACTGCAATAAAAGACTTGGAGAATATAAAATGCTCCTCTGTCAGGACGACCGTGTCAGTAATTGTGGTTTATACACCGTGTCAGAAGACTTCCACCGGATTCCTTGAGGGCTTACTCCTAATCTCATGTATTTCACTGTCCAAATCTTTCAGACTCCGTAGTTAATTGAGCAATCGCTGTAAGACTCAGTGTCATCCACAGATTTAGACAATGGACATATACAACACACACACCTGGTGGCAGAAAGCAGCCAGAGGCTCTTATGGAAGTTTGCTTCCATGGTAGAAAGAGGGAGAGGGGAGATGTAGACACCAGGTGTAATGCAGCAGAAGACTTAAGTACAGCAGTGGAAGGAGACACACAGGAGGAGCTGCTCAGACTTAGGACTGGAGACATGGATGGAGCAAAAACTGTGGAAATCAGCACATGCTGGTGCAAATGGTGCAGAGCTAGAGTTGAAAGCTGAGGCACAGCTAGTAAGAAGTAAGACACAGTCCAATACTCAAAGAACATTATTTTTAATAGCTGTGTTCATGATTGGACGGAGATTAAGGAATTTATTTCAAATGATTTTTTAGCACGCAAATTACATTTTAATGCCTTTTGCTTTTTTTTTGTTTTGTTTAAAATTTAGTAAGAAACAATGATGACTTTCTTGAATACATCATTTTTTGTAACTTATTAAAATAATTTATATAAGAAATATCACATTACTGAATCATGCTGCAAAGTTTCATTAAGTTAAAATGTGATGATTTTATATGACTACAAATGGAATAAATAAGAGCTGTAGCTATGGATGTCAATTCAAGCTTTATAAACAAAGCAGCAAATAATACCATGACAGAAGTATCTGTCTCATAGAACTCCTGCTCTATTTTAAATACTTGCCTACTATAAATGCAAGTATTTTTGATTCCAAGCATGAAAATGAGCAAGTTTTGTCCTAAATTATTTTCAGTTGCAGTTTGCTTAAGAGATGCAGGGAGACATTTTCTTTAAAGTAGCTAAAAGTTATAAACAGACTGTGAATCTAAACCCAGCATTCTTTGTTTTGCCCTCCTAACCAACAAACAAAAACCAGCAGAGAACGTAAGAGCCGGCGCTAAAAAAACTCAAGGATATGGTCCAGACTTTCTAAACGTCTTAGATATCCAAAGGTGCTGAAGTGTTCTTCGATGCTATTGAAAATCCCCCTAAACACCAAGTCACCTACTATTATTACACGCTCCAGCCCATAAGGGTACATTATTTGCATCTTCAGACACCAAAGCACCTGGTTTTCATTAGCAGTGTTAAGTTTTCCTCATCAGGGTTAATTTTCAACCTGCCTGCTCACAAGGTGGATTAAAAAATCACTTAAGAAATCATTTAATATGAAATGCACTTTTCAAGACCTGCCTTTTATGCATCCAAAATATTTTGGGTAATCTCATTTAGCTACTAAGCTACTAGAATACACCTAAACTGTAGTACTTTTATTTTTAATTCAGTTTTCCAACTAAACATAGCTGAACACAACTTCCATAAAAAGTATTAATATAAAAAGTCTGTGGGCTATTTTAATTGTTCATTCAAATTATGTTGAAATTAAGACTCTGAACTAGATGTCTAATTCTTAGATAAGCATGTGCCTTCACACACTAACATTGTGAAAAGTATTATTTGTCTGGGAAAAAAAGCCCTGAATTTTTGTATTGACCATCAGAAATATAACCTTTTTTCTTTTTTTCTTTCCTTTTTTTTTCCTTCAGGAGAGATGGCAAAATAGCCCAGGATGCCTAGTATGGATAGGTTTTCAGGATTTTATGCAGAAAGAGCTACTCCAGGTTATTTCTTGGAAGTGAAGGCAGCAGACATGNTTTTTTTTTTTTTTTTTTTAAGGAAAATAACAAATACAACAAAGAATTAAGACTAAAATGAATTTCCTCCTCACCAATTGTAAGCATAAGGTAAAGCCAGGATGTAGAAACACCCTGATTTTAATTAATTCACTTTGGTCTGCAGTAGACTTCCCACTTCCCCTTGGTATTCCTATTTTCATTAAAACCCGTGAAAAGTTCATTGGCCACGTTACAGCCAACGGGCCAAATCGCTACTACTCTGGCAATACAGAGCAACACCTAAATCCCTTTAAAACCTCAGCCTTTAGGTGTCTATCCGCCCCATCTTTTTTAAAAATGGGACCTCAGTGCTGTCCTTGGTTTGTACCAAGAATCTTCTCTATCAAGAAGAATGTAAACTACACATAAACTTGCAATCTCGTTACTTTTATCACTGTTTCTGTCCTCTGCTCTTCCATTAAATCCATTCATGATAACATGCTGCACTATGTTTTCTGCTAAATTTCATTAAAAAAGTAATGCAACGAAACCACTAAAAAACAAGGTCACTATCTATGTACACAGAAAGAGAACACGTGTTTTTATTTATCCTGAGGAGCAGTGGCTGGAAAAGATCAAAGTCGCAGAAGGTCATGTGTAGAGGACAGGCGTGAACTATACCATCAGGCAGAAAGCCGTACAATTTAAAATTAAGAGGAAGATCTATGCAGCCTGTCAACATCAGCAGCAAATTTTGCTGTTCTCCTACATTGTATTTGAAAGCAGTAAGTCAATTTTACAATATAACAGTATTCATATTTACAGAGTTTTAAAATATTAGCTTGTCACAGAATTAACCCATACTTCCGAAACTTCCTTTTGCCAGGCACTAAAACCATAAATAAAAATATGAATTTCTTCCCCACTCCTTCCTGTATTTTGAAAAGTACTTACATCATGAATTTTCTTAATTTTTAATGTATATTTTTCATTCCTGATTTCAAGAAAGTATAACAAACCTCTGAGTGTTGACACTAAGTAAAATCTTTGTTTGCTTCCCACAATCTGTCTTATGACTTGCATAGGTGAAGTAATCTTTCTATATTCAGATCAGGAGCAACGTCCAAACATTGTTTTAACCTTGATGCTACGAAAAATCAGAAAGCTCATGTCCTCTCTCCAGTGGTATAAAGCACCCATCCTACTCCTATCAGGTTACCAGATGTTTAAAAATCACACTATTTTTTACCATCTGGCTTTCTGTTTATTACTACATTAGAACTACAAGATGACTTTAGCAGGTAAAGAAAATGATCTCAAAATCCTAAACATAAGCAAACTCTCCTTTCACAGTACTGACCTCTGGCAAGAGGGGACAGTAACCTTAAAATGATATAGGTAATAACGTAATGAAGGAGATTAAAGATTGTCAGAATATATATAGTGTTCAGACTTCACAACATTTTCCTAATCACTACGATAATAATACTAAATGATAAAAGCTTATGTTGACTATTAAAAAAAAAAACTCACTTTAAGTTTTTTTTCCTGCCCTTTTTGTGTGATTGCTCACATTTTCTTACAAAACTGATGAAGCTTTTTGAGAAAATCATTCCAAATAGAAGTTTTGTTTCAGCAAGGAGGTAGCAATGACACAAAATAATCTGCCCATTCATCTTTTAAGAGATGATAGATAATACTTCTTAGTTCAGTTATGAAAGAGAACTGTATTATTTAGCTTATTCAAAACTGATAATTAGGTTAAACAACCCAAGAATTGAAATGCAGCACTCTGACACTTATCGTAACTTTTAAGAGGACTGCTTTTAATATTTTTAATCAAATTTGGTAAAGCCTGTTTTCCTCAATAATGAGTGCATGTTCACAATCAACGCTCATTGGTGATGTTTGTTTGACCAAGTTCATATAATTTAATGCAGCCCCTGCATGAAATGGATGATAGTGGTTTGTCAGAAAAATCCAGCTAGAAAGCTGAATCTCAGCATTTCATTTCTAAAAGCCTGAGTTCCTGTGTTAGACAGAAGGTCCTCATTACAAGCAAATCTGGAGAATTCTGTTTATAATAAATGGAGGCAACCGATAAATATTACTGCAACTAGTCAATTGTGTGACTGGAATGCCAAACTTCATACGATACTGGTAGTTAAATTGCCTCACTGAGCAGAAATTATGTGGATTTGAAAGGATTATAAAAGGATAAATTATCCCAGCTGTTCTCATTCTTTTAAGTCACTTGTATTAAAATATTTGCTGCAGGCAGTATTCTTCTGCTTAATTTTCACAGATACTTCACAGCCACATAGAACAGCAGAGCACTTACTGACTGGATAATGTCTATGTGTGGCAGACAGACAACCAATATGATCACTTTTTTCTCTTTTTCAGAAATCAAATCAAGGGGTTACCATTCTTAGCAAAGTTGATTTCTTTTATACGTTGTTGGTGAACAGGCGTACAACTAATTTCTGTCCTGTTCAAAGAGCAGTATACTGTACTAACTGCTAGTTACTACGCACTTACAATGTTAAGCTTTTTATTATCTTAGTTCATCTATTTCAACTGACAATTTCATTGACAACATTAGAAATGAACTAACAAAAAAAAAGCAGGAATAGAAGTGAGAGAGTTGATGATGTCCTGAGCTTTGGTATTAGCAAACACAGAAGGAAAAAAAGGCAATACCTTGAGACACTACACACGCTTGTATTTCCTCCCTGACACCAATCTCTATAAATGTGTTCTAGTTTTCCATCAGGTAGAACAAAATAAAAAGAAGAAATTGGATCAAGAACTCTTTTTTCTTTTTTTCCTTTCTCCATCTCTTCTATGAGCTTAGCTGAAACTGAAAGCTCATTGCCATCTACCAGCCTTTTTCGTAGGAAATAAGTAGTGATGCTTTCCAGTCCTTAAAGGAAAAGTCCATCTGGTATTACTTGGTGTCACTTGGGATGAGATCTCATCACAAGTAACAGCTGAAAGAACAAAAAAGAGCTGCTTTCTCATTAGTAGAGGAAGCCTCTGCCAGCTGAGTTTGAAACAGGTGAGCATAGCATGTGCAAGCCTGTGCTGTTCTACCTCTTGGGTTGATGAACAGCTTTTCCATCTCCAAATCAGATACTGCACCTAATTTTCCATAACACCAAATCCATTCAAGTCTGCGTGTGTGTACGTGTGCATGTGGAGGTCTCCTTTTAAGCCAGAACAGCTTGATACAGTCTGTTATAAGACAGCATTTAACCATTTTTACTGATTTCACAACATGCCAGCAATCCTGAGGAGTGCAACAGTCTTGCTTGTCCTTCTCTGATAAGTTAAGACATGACATGTTAAAGTGAGACCCATGACAACATATTTTCTGTATTCACTGTATAGCACAGTACACATTAAAAAATATATGCTCAAACACACAACGACAAGGTGAAGCGGTAGGGGGAGAAGGCAGGATAAAAGAGCCCCTTCCTTCTCACTTTAGACCTTTTGTTATATTAACCACATTCATTACATATTCAAGGGGATTTTAATGGATGCCAGACCAAAAGAAATAACTTCAATTACTTTAATTAGTTTTCCTTCAAAACTACATATAAAAATGACAAATAGGAATGATGAAACTATCTTCCATATAGTTGCTTCTTAGTCACCAATGAGTCTGGATTTCTTTCTCTCCCTTTTCTGTTTCTTTTCTTCTATAAAAATTTCAGAATGTGTTTATTAAATCTGCAGCATGAAACAGATTGTCCCACAAAGAACTATCACCTTTCTATGTCACTGTCAGGAATACTGTATTCTGGTAAACCCAACAGATTAATTAGTGAACTGGCAGTTCATTCTCCAGCTATGGCTCTTTTTCACCTGGTAAGTTAACGAATCAGTATACATACATTTACCAGGGAACACCTGCTTTTAACTGAGACACTTATTATGATCAAAAAACCCAAGATCAAACCAGGAAGACAATGCTGAAGGCTTTTTTTCAAGGTTTTTCTCTCTGCAGCAGTATATTTTCAGTCTTTTCTGTGACAATTATGCTAATCTTTTTCACGTATAAATACACCGAGTTTTGATTTCAACTCAGAGCTATGGATCTCATTATTAAATAAAAACACACCATGTGTTTTTTAAATGTCCTACTTCTAAATATCCTGTCTGGGTGCCTGGGGGAGGGAACAGGTCAACGAAGCTGTTCAACGTCCTTTGCCTCAACAGTTAATGAGTGAGGCAGCAGTCAATGCAGTGCTGTCACCTGAACACAGCAGAACTGCTTCAGTGGCACCAAACAAACACAAGTTTTCAGCCACAGTTTTCTGTGTGGTGCTTTCAGGTAAAGAAAACCTGAACTTTGATGTCAGTTAGCACCATGAAACTGGTGAGTTCATTGGAGGGGCCTGGGGGCTGCAAGAGAGCCAGCAGCCTGATTTTGCCCCCTGAAACACTCACGGGTGTGAGTGATCACAGCTTCTCTGCTTGGGGGCTCAAGCTTGGCCAGCTTCTCAGCAGCTCCAAGTTCTGTGCTTCTTTAAAAGCCCAGCTTTGGTCTGAATTTTTGGGTAGACCTGTGTGAAGCCAGGAGTTGGACTCGATGATCCTTGTGGGTCCCTTCCAACTCGGAATATTCTATGATTCTATGAACTTCTCCACAAACACGTTGCTCTCCAGCAGGCATAGCTCTAGCTGCCACTGCGTGATCCTGAGCAGGCTGCAGCCAGACGCTGCCAGCATGGACTTACTGACCTGGCCACTGCTCGGTTTTGGGAATCTTGAAGTCATTGTTAAACTGGGTTGGGAGGTAGGGATAAGAGCTGCCTCTGACCGAAAAGTGTTATGACTTCCTATTTTAATTAAATATTTTTATAAGGACAGCAACAAAAGAATGCATCTGTCTGCCAGAAAATTAGCAAAGTGCAGATAACAGGGTATAAAAATCACAGCAAGTGCAGTGAGCATCAGATTTGCTACGTCCTTCTCCATCGAACAATCATTTAATGCCTTGAACGGGTAAGAAATCAGCCAGACACTCAAACTGGAGCTGAAAGCACACAGCAGAAACACCCCCCAGCCATATATGCAGCATTGCAGAGTATGTGATAGTAAGAAACCAATTACAGACAGATATATTTATATTACACCATATGTCTGAAACTAGACTGATGTCTAATCTTGTGTATTCTACAGAGCTACTAGAAACTGGCACATTTTCATACAGGTTTAATATGACCAGCTGTAAAACACTGAATTGGTTGCCAACGGTTGGAGGCAAAGATTGTTGGAGGGCTTCAATTAACCTAAGACTACAGGTGACCTGCTGTTTTTGCAGTCTACTTTCTCCATCCAGGACTTCTAATACTTTGTAATCCTGAACGAACTTCTCTCACTTTGAAGAATCTGATGCTGAACTTGCAGAAAGAAACATTCAAACTTCTCATGCACAAGTATGTTGCAGTAGGAGCACATCGAGATGTGCTCGATTCAACACATGGTTATTTAGGTACTAGTGGCTGATTGAGAACTCTTCTGACCTCAAATACACTGACATGCTGAATCTGCAACTCTAGACAGGGAGAGCCTAATTTACACTAACTTGCATGCTTGGTTTCTCATAAATAAACCCTCATGAAACAGACTCTCTTACCATTTCCTATACGAGGAAAAAAATACAACCCCTGCCCCCAAAATCTTGTTTTGAAATACAATCTAAGATTTTATTTTCAATATAAAAAATTTCAAGTCTAAATGAAATTCAAACCTAAGGCAAACACATCTCCCTGGGCCCTATCTGACAGGTCAGGAAAACCAGCTGTTTTTTGACTTTTTATCCCATATGATGATTTGAATTTTTTTGGAGACACAAATACCTCCCCAAGATGGGAAAACCATTTCCTGTCCTTGCTCTGGTTTCCAAGAAAGGCTTTGCTGGATTAGGACAATGAGTCTAACAGAAAACTGCTCAAGGACTGTACATTTGAGTTGAAAGAGTGCCCACTGCCTATCAGTAGGAGGAAAACTCAGGACTGTTAACTCCAGCCATATGCTATCCAGAAAGTCCAGATAATTGCTATGAACCTGGCTGTCTGCATCCAGGCAAAAAATAAATAAATAAAAAGAAAGCTTTTGCTATTGCTGTGAAGGTGGCTCCAAGATGCCAAACAGTCAGTGCCTGCCAAAACACAGAGAATAAAGTGTTGAAACTGTCCTACCTGATTGATCATGCAGCTCTTTCAAAGCTGCTCCTGAGTCACTCCTCCTACATCAGAGCCCTAATAGAGAAGCTTTCTGCAGTACTCGCTTCCATCAAGCATATAAATAAACGTGACAAGGTTTTAGAAGCAACCTGTTAGCATTGCCCTTGCATTAGCAGAGTATTATGAAGAAATGGCCCAAAGCTTTTAAAGATGAACTAAGAAGTGCATCTTCAAAGGACTAAACTGTTCAAATGCGAGAATTTAATTCCTGTTTAGCGATGTTCACAACACAGTGCGTTAAGCATGAATTTAAAAAGGCCTTTGGTTTGCAGCTACACCACTTCCACTCAGTCTCCCAGCAAAAGCTAGGGATGGAGGCTTCATCACAAAGGACTGAAAACCTCTGAGTTCTTTTACATGGCTCTAGCAGCAAAAAGGAAAAAGAAAAGAAAAAAAAAGATTTATAATAGGTGTCTAGTCTTTCAGCTTTAACAAGTCTTTGGCATTTACCAACCTTTATGCTCTAGCACTGTATTTTCAGTGGGGACAAGACTTGGGAGGACTTGCTCCCACCAGCTCCAGCGCAGTGATGAAAGCAGAGCGACAAGCCAACGCCCTAACTGCCAGCTTTGCTTCAGGTCCAGAAAGGGAGGCTGCCTCACTGCGTGGTGTGATTGACCATGTAAGCAATCACTTACGTGCACTCTGAACTGAACTCTGATGAACAGGTGGGTACCAGGATGTCAGGGAACAGCTGGTACAGCCCATTATTAGAGTACAGGCCAGTGTTGCAATCCAAAAGCATGCAGGTGCGTGCACGATCAATGTGCTTGTCACCTGAAGTTGTTTTGATTCCTGTCTTGAAGATGCACTTTGATCACCTTAATTGAAGAGCTGACCTTAAGAGAAAACAAGAACAGAAACTGCTATGAAAGACAGCCACAGGCACACAAAAGCTTCCTGTGAAGCAGTGTTACTCATAGCCAGCTGCTGCTGATGAGCATCAGCACTCTCATCAGCTCGTGAGTCAGCAGCACCTGCTCCCCATCACCTTTCTGGAGGATGCACAGCACAGCACCATGCTCAGCAGCCCTCGTAAGCATCCAGCCGCTTGTGGTAGGACCTGGCCCACAAGGCATGGACTGTGCATCAGCCAGTATGCACTGGTGAAAAAAAGCATGCCTTATGTTAGTGGCATTCATTTTGCATACATGCAGGAGAGACTGAACAGCCAGCTTATTAGAGCGTTATGTCTAAGCGGAATTAGTAAAGAAAACTTTGAGGATACCTTAGGAATTTTTTTTTTTTTTGGAGGACTCAATAGGCAAGACTTTAACCTCTGTGTAGTCCTGGACTGTTGTTTTAATTTAAGTATATTTCTTTGAAGGTACATACGCAGAAACCACATACAACACTGCTATTAAGCCCAGAAATTTCTCGTATTTTGATTGAAAAAACATGCAATACTATTGTACCTGGTGACCAGCTGAAAAAAAATAGGAATAATTTAAGATTCCCTTGTGGGATTTCCCCACAATAATAAATTATGTGCATGTTACATTTCTTAAAGAATGCTCTACTCTGTACAGCAATGGCTGCAATTTCTGTAGATGTGGAAAGTCTTAACAGATAACAGGTTCGCTGTACTTTCTGACTACCCACAGTGTTAAGTAATTTACCATCCATCCAGTAAAGTTATGATTAGCCTAATGTCCTGTTGCTTATTAATTATCAGCTCTACAAGACATTTAAGCAGGAAAGAAATGCACAACAAACTGCTTCCTGCCATCCTGCTTACTTGCTGTAACAAATGCTTGCAGAGCTTTCAACAACACATTCACAAAACTGCACAGGATTCCTGAAAGCAGCAGCAGTTTGTTCAAAACATGAAACACATCCTAGCATTTAAGATGGGCATATTTGTTCTAGCAGTGTGAATTCCTCCTTCACCACAGGAAGTGGGATGGTCCAACTTTAGGTGGCTTTAGGTGACTGAAAGAATCCCTCCCGCTCCCCCCCCAAGGTAATTCCCTGTCTACAGGGTACCAGCCAAGCCAGAGCTGAGCCCCCCAACCTCAAACAAAAGTAACTTTGCCTTTTAATGTGAACTGACTCCATTGGACTTCGCTGTATTTCACAGCAGAGATACTGATCTTGAATTCTTTTAATGGACCTCATAGTTGCCTGCCTATTTCGGAGACCACAGTTTTAGGCAGAGTCCTAACATCACTGAAAACAGTGAAAATTTTTCCCATTCCCATCATTCAGCCTTATAATGTTAGGCACTGTAGCACAAAGTAGGTATCTACCTATCTGACCTGCGCACAGAGTCAGATACCTGTGTATCCAGTGTGACCGAAACTGCACCTACAAAACGTATAAAGCCAACTTTGCGCTCAAATAAGTACTGCCTTCTTAGCTCTACCTGTTTTAAAGTTGCCTTGCGCAATGTAAATGCTATAAAGAAGAAAATCAGCACAGCTCTTGGAGCCAGGCCATCCATGTCACCTTTCAGGCTCTGCTGCAGCCACACCAAGAAGCAGAAACCTTCCCACACCTCATTGCTTCCTCTTCTGTGAAATTAAAAATAAAAATGATCCATTTCAGTGGATATTCTAAGAATTTCTGCACCAGCTACAAGTTTTGTGTTCTTCAGGCAGAGAATGAATGAAAACCTAAGATATAAATATCATGCTACAGTCAGTCACATATGTGTGGTCTATACACAGGTTGCTGTTACTGGAACACCTCCCAGGTTACCTTTGTTTCTGTTCGCTTTGACAGCTCAAATTTGCTTTTTCTTCTGGATCTCTTTCTAGAGGAGAAAATGGCAATGATCACAGAATGTTGATAGTGTGGACAATAAAAAGCAGGCCTCACTATCATTTATATGACAGTATATTGGCATTTTGATTTGCCCTGTTGACAACATCAGTTTGTAGACCAGCCCTGGAAGTCTCCTTTTCTATGCAAGAGGTTCAGCACATGGTGCTGGGCATGCAATGGCTCCCTCATTGTTCCAGCTTCAAAACTTCTCATTTCTAGGGCTTACAGAACTTATTTCCTGGAGCATGCAGAACTCCTTGGACATCAGTAGGAATTAGAGATGACTAAAACTGTGTCTATTCTTTTTCTGTGCCTCATTAAGTGCAGTGGGATTTGAATATTGGGAACCACACATTAAAGACAACAACAGAGATTTTCCTACTCTCTAAGAAGCCATTCTTTCACATATGCAGTCTTTATTTGACAAGCTCTCTGCTGAGCATAAGATCAAGCAAAGCGGACCAGAGTCAACTTCTCATTAAACTCAATAGCTTTACTTGATTCATGTAGGACTTTACTCCAAGCATAAGACATCTGGCACAAGCTTTGGATGCTAGGATGTCATGTTTACTTACTTCTTCCCTTTGAATACACACAGATACATGCATATGGAAGTGGCATGAGATAATTTTGTCAAAACCCCACTTATTTATTTAGTGCATTCACTTCCCACCATTCATTGTCACTGCTTGAAGTACTTCATCTCAGAGAGAGCGTTATTAGAACCTAATGGTACAACATATGGCCACATTTGCTGCTCTGCATTCAGACTGCTTTGACAAAAAAGCAGGATCATCACAAGATATAAAAAGCACAGGTTCAGAAAAGGAGTGTTGGTATGCAGGTACGATAATTTGTTTTCTTTTTTGTATACATCCTGTGAAGAGTATTTTGCTCAGAATCACTATGACTACTCAATATGTTGGTCTTATGTTTTCCTGCTAATTGTCCACATTATGTCATAGTGCAAGTCAACACATGTAGAGACCGTTCTTTCACATGTAGCCAACATCATTCACATGAATATTATTTGAGTATACTTTATGAGTATGCTTGTGTCACAACTGCATCATCCATTTTCTTATAATATGGCTATGCAACCAAAGCCAAGGGATGAATGCAAGGTAGTCTCTATCTTACATATAAGATGACGAGAAAAAAACAACACACAGGTCTAACTTTTCTTGTTCTGTATAAGCCTACTTTCTATCACTATTCCATACAGTTCCCTCCAGCTCAGGGATATAACATAGCCTTGTGAGAACCAATAGCTTATATGATCAGCAAAAGCTTTTGTATTGTACTATGTATGTACCACTTTAACTGTAAAATTCAAACTAGGGTAAGAGGATGGAGCTTTAGACCAGAATCAGAGAATCTGATTTCCACCTATGTCGTCGCTACTGTCTTAATAGGCAACACAAGACAAATTAGTTCACCTCTGTGTGAAGTCTACTGAAAGCAGGACTTCTCCACAGGAGTGCAGAAAAACAGGAAGTTTATGTAAGTAACACCTGCAAAACGCAGAAAGATAATGGGCTAAAGGCTCTCACACTTTCAAATAAATAAAGGTGATGACCAGAGCCCACCTTCATTAAATATTTTCTCTTCTCTTCACATGAAATGACCAGACTGAATACCCTAAAACATTTCTGGCAGTACAAAATTTACAGAACATATCTGTTATTAAAAAAACAAAACAAAACAAAACAAAGGAACCCTACTGCTCTTAAAATAGCACTAGAAATCAACTAAAAAATGAGGTACTTAGGAAGGAGAGAACTTAACACTGGCACATGGAAAGAAATACATTTCTCCTGCAGCCTCCGCAAGTTCACTGAGTGCTCCTGATATGGTTACTCCCACCTTCAAAGTTCATATTTTCTTTCTTTCTTTTTTGAGCTGGAAATCAGCTCCAAGGTGGAGATGAAATAATATAGTAATGCTGAACTTCTATCTGGAGCTATCAGAATCAAAATTCCTACCTTGTGAAAAGTAGCTTTGTTTTCAAAAAAGCTCCAGATCTTTAAGTTCCATAAAAAAAATCAGCTTCTCATCCAAACTATAGTTTGTACTAAGCCTTCATATTTGTGGACAGCTACCTGAAAGACAAATAGACTGCAGCCAAGAGCCAAGAAATCAAAATTATGTTAGAATATGCAAATGAAACAAAGCTCTAAAATGATTTTTAAGGCTTTACCGATTTTTTTTGTGTGTGTGTGATCAGACTTCTGATATTTTGATATTCACATTTAAGTGACACCAGTTCACAGTCCACTGTAAAACAACACTGTCTTCATCTGTGGCCAGGTTAGTTCTTTGTGACATCTTCCCTTTGCCATTTAATAATGCATGCTCTCAGGTAAGAAAGGGAAGGTACATGGGGACTCCCTCAACCATCTGAAATAAGCCCTGCAGCTTTACTCTATTTTGAATCACCACCCTGAAAATTCAAGGTAACTAATTCGGAAAACAAAACAACAAAAAAAGGAGAGGCTGTTCTTCAGGAAAACCAGACTAATACACTTAGCAGGCACAACATTTATTCAACAACAACAAATGAGGAAGGGGAATTGTATAATTTTGTTTTACATCACATCATGTTTCCAGTGGAATTTATAATTAGCTACAATTTATTCAGATTTGGCCTTTACTGGATTTAATAAACTATGATGTTCCCTATTGCCTTTTAACAAAACTGCATGGCAACAAGAAGTAATGGAGTTAATGAGGGACATCAGGAAAATAATACTAGACAAGCTGATAAACTCATCTGTGCATCACGATATGCATATTTTTTTCCCAATGCCTGATTTTTCTCTGTTACAGAAGAACCGGGAGATGTGCTCAATGTTATTGAAAAGCCATTGTCAAATATTATAAAATAAGATACGAAGTTTTGGCTCACTAATACAATTCACATCCAAAAAATCAAATGCTAGGGAAGCGAGGGTTTCAGCAGGGTCAACTGCCACACCTGAGTTGGCGGAGAAGCGCTAGGACAGCAGTGGCTGCTGTCTGAGCTCCAGTTCTGCTAAGTGCTGTGGCCACCTGCCCATAGCTGCCTGCCAAATGTATGCTGCTGCTAATTATAACTAGTTCAAATACGAACGAGTAAAGAGAAGCAGGAAGCCCATTATTACAAAGAAACACTACAAAGCACAGCCTTATTTTACCTACATGAAAGACAGATTTTTGTGACTTGATAGCAGCATGAGCAGAATCCCACTAATTTCCATGTAGCAAAAGCAGTGATTCTCAGCAAAAAAACTCCTGCAGCTCCTGCTCTCTCTCAGAATAGATTTATTAGTTAGGTGCTAAAGTGAAGTCTCCTAATCCATGCTTTTTTATTGTCTGTGTAATTTGGGTTCAGTATGCTGAATTTGGTGTCCTTGGTCTGTTTTACCTAATAACTTGAAGAATTCTACCATAAATGAGTAACTCTTTGCACCCCGAGTTTTATGGATCCAGCTCTTCTACTTCAGTGCCAGTCACTAAAATACTCGTTACTGCTTCCAGGTATTCAATTTCTCCTTGTCTGTAGCTTCTGCAGTTTGAATCTCATTTGAGGATGACAGTGGCAGTCCCCTGTCTAGCTACAGACAGAGAAGGAAGAGACTCAATGTGCTGTGTGCACATTGTCAATACATCTCTTTGTTTGCCTTTCGACAAAGAATGAGCAATTTCTACAAGGCTCATTTCCTCTGTCAGACTCAGAACAGCCCTTTCAACCCTTGCAATTGTGTCTGGTAGGCAAGACACGACCAAGACAGCATTGCTCCCAGGAACAAAGGACTTCTCAAAGAAATGTTCTCAGGACGATATCTTGCAGTGCAGTCCTACAATGCCACCATATCTCTGCTTGCTCTCAGCACCTGACTTGAGAAGGCCATCGTGAGCTGGCACTGCCTGTTGTAACAAGACCTCCATTTAGCTCATTCCCCATCTCTCAGAACTTCTTACAGCTACTTCAGCCCCAACAGCAAACCTACGCAGGCCCAGGATGCAACAACAATATGTACTGCTTGTTTTCTTGCCCAGAATCCTGTCTGCACAAGCAGCCCAGGAATACGTGCCAACGCTGATCAATACACATCAATGAAATGACCCATTTCATTAGCAGCAGAGCTCTGGAGGCAGCCTCCCTCACTGCAAGCTGGCTGGATGCCACCATGAGCTCCTTTCAATCTCATCTTCTGCAACTTGCCGCATAACTGTCAGACAACAGATGAAAAGGCAGGTAGATTGTGTTCACTCCATCATCAATTTTACTGAAAAAAAAAAGGCAACTTGGAAAATAAAACACTTCCTTAATTTCTCCTTTTAAGCATGTGGAATTCAAGCCAAAAGCTGGAAGGTTTTGCAGCATACAACACCATATAACTCACAACGAAGATGATGAGCACTGTTGACGATAGGGCTCTGGCAACTTGTGATATCGCTGTACTGGCTGAACCCTTAAAGCATGAGGCTTTGGATCTGACATTCATAGAATCATAGAATGGCTTGAGTTGGAAGGGACCTTAAAGACCATCTAGTTCCAACAGGGGCACCTTCCGCTAGACCAGGCTGCCCAAAGCCCCATCCAGCCTGGCCTTGAACACTTCCGGGGACGGGGCATCCACAGCTTCCCTGGGCAACCTGTTCCAGTGCCTCACCACCCTCTGAGTAAAGAATTTCTTCCTAACATCCAATCTAAATCTCGCCTCTTTTAGATTAAAAATGTTCCCCCTTGTCCTCTTTATCTACCCAAGGAAAAAGTCACCCTGCATCTTTTTTAAGCCCCCTACTGAAAGGCTGCAGTGAGGTCTCCGTGGAGCCTTCTCTTCTCCAGGCTGAACATCCCCAGCTCTCTCAGCCTGTCTTCACAGGAGAGGTGCTCCAGCCCTCTGATCATCTTTGTGGCCCTCCTCTGGACCCGCTCCAACAGGTCCATGTCTTTCTTGTGCTGGGGGCCCCAGATCTGGATGCAGCACTCCAAGTGGGGCCTCATGAGGGCAGAGGAGAGGGGGACAATCACCTCCCTTGACCTGCTGGCCATGCCTCTGTTGATGCAGCTGAGGATGCAGTTGGCCTTCTGGGCTGCAAACGCACACTGCTGGCTCATGTCGAGCTTCTCATTCACCAGAACCCCCAAGTCCTTCTCTGCAGAGCTGCTCTCAGTCAGTTCTTCTCCCAGTCTGTACTCATGTCTGGGATTGCCCTGACCCAGGTGCAGCACCTTGCACTTGGAGTTGTTGAACTTTATTAGGTTCATGTGGGCCCACTGACTCAGCCCATGCCATGGCTGAAGCTACAGCCAGTGTAACCAGAAGCTGAACATACTCTGCTTTTCTGCTTCCATCTTTCTAAGTACCAGATTCAGGAGCCAAAGCCATAACTCATGTGAGGTCTACCACTGACCTGTCATTTGGATGACTGCTCCAAGCAAAGAGTACCAGATAATGAAAAATTGTGGGCAGAAACAGTGATTTACAGAACTAGGTTAATGTGCAAAAACAAGCTTGAGCAATTAAGCTTTAAAGAGGCTGCCACTGATCAGAATCAATCAGTGGCAGTCAGAAGAGTGAATAAACACCTTTTCGTATCAGGCTAATCGGAGGTGACAAAGCAAAGAAACCTGCTTTGGAAAGGACTCCTGGAACAGGTCACCCTTGACAGCCACAAGCAAAAGCCTACAAAGGCTTCCACACCACGTTTCGCTGCATGCCAATGGCATGCTCAGGACTGCTCAGCAACACACACTGCACAGATAATTCACTGCTCAAAGGATCTCTCCAGATCTGCAACCCTGCAGGACCTGCGTTCAGTTGTTCACTTGTTGCTACTTCTGTGCTATCCTGGCGTAGGGAGGCGTGAGATATGTGCGATGGTTATTGTTAACAGCCATTTCAGTGGCTGTTCATTTCATGCCCTTCCATGCTTGAAAACGGAATATGGAAGACGCCACTATATGCAGCACAATAACCACGGGTATGAATGTAACTGGGCTTGTGCATAGCTAATGCCAAAGATGGTTACAATAGGCAGAGAAGATGTCAGGAAAAGGGTAGCAAAAAAAGAAGTAGAGAAGTGAAAGAAGGAAAGACCTGCAGAATAAGTAGATAAGGAAATGACAAAACAGAAATTCTGGGGACAGAGTATGAGAAAATAGTGTGTGCAAAGGGGACAGGAAAAAGAGAATGGAAAGCAAAGGAGACAGAAAATAAAAATGAACTAAAAAACAAAAAAGCAAATATTTAGGCGAGCATGGAGTGGAACACTGAACTGTCTGTCAGCATCCTTACACTGTACCTCAGATAGTAAGGATTTCAGCCTGGCTGCCTCTGCATCTCGTTTGCAGCGTTGTGTTGCATTTGTTAAGATAAAGCTAATCCTCTCTGTATTGTTCCCATTTGAAACTAGAATCAACTTTTAAAAATGTTGAACAATACAGTAGAAGAGAGATAAGCTGTTTTATCTGCCATACTCAGCTGCAAGCCTCACCAATGAACAACTAAATCTACATTTCACTGTTACAGCAGTTCAAGTAAATCTAAAAGCTAAACTGAAATCTGAGAAACCAAAAATCTATCACAGTACCAGACAGTAGGAAAACAGATGAGGATGAGAAGTGAGTTGGAGATTTTCCAATGTACTGCAGACTGCTGGCTCTTCCAGACTGTTGCACAGACAGGGGTTCTGCAACAACGGTTTTTTCACTCAGAATCAGATCTATTGTTTAAAATGAATCACAGGTAAGTGTTACTTTGTTACTTATCTAGTTCATGCTGGATGTTCCTGACACAGTGCATTAGGGAGAGTTTAAAAAAAATAAAAAATACAAATAAAAATCACTTTCAAAAAGAACAGATTCACTTTTGAAGTGACTCCTCCGATTGTCTCTGCTTACAGCTCTTTGATTTGTGTCACACAGCAGTCATGACCTGCCTGAACTGATTCCTTTCAGCTGAAATTAAAACCTTAAAATGCTTTTCAACAAACCCAGTCTGAAGTAACCTCCTTTCTTCAAGAAATGCGCTATGCGTAGACATGTGGGTGTAGGCTAGGACTATAGGCTAATCTAGGCCAGAAGGGACCTCTGGAAGTCATCTGCTTCCATGCCCTGGCTAAAACAGCACTGACTTAGGCTCAGGGGTTTTTCCAGCTGAGTTCCACAACCTCTCTGGCCATTCTGTTCCAGTTTTTAAATATTCTCATTCTGAAACCTTCTTTACATAACATTTAATTGGATTTCCTTTGTTGCAGCCTACGACCTTTTCCTCTTCTCCTGTTACTGTGCATCTCCGAGATGACTCTGGTCCTGTCTTCTCCATACCCTCCCCTTGGGTAGCTGAAGACAGCAAAAAGATCCCCTTCACCCTTCCCTTCTTAAGGCTGACATTTTTAATGTGCACCTAAGCTGCAGTACCAACTCTGAGACTGTTACACCAGGTAACATTTTCATTTTTCCTTGTCAAAACCATTTTGTAATCAGCAGGCCCTCAGCACCAGTTGCCTATTATACAGCTCTGCTCCTGCCGCACAAGGCTACTTGCTTATGCAGATGCAGCCCACACCAGCCCACAAACACCCGTTTGTGTGCAGTGAGCACGAGGACAAAATGCCTGGGAGTGCTGTAGCACACCCAAACAGGTCATTTTTTGGCTTGGCTATAAGCCGTAAGAAGCTTAATTGCATTAGCCCAGATAAGTCATTCAGCAAAACCTTTTCAACGGAGATGGCCAACCAACAGACCTTTAAATACAAACTCATCCCTCCAGTACTGGGTCTAAATAGGAATTAAGGAGAATGAAAAAGTTTCAGCTCTTACAGATCTCCATCTGAAGTCGCAGCTGTGGGGGTGGATGGTGGTGGGATGGCTGGTGGGATTGTGCCACTGTGTCACGGTCCTCCTCAACCTCAACACTAATGCAAAGCTAATAGGATACAGTTCTGACTCATCTCTACTTTTTTTATACATTTAAAATCTCAGTTGCTTCCAGCAGCAACTAATTATTTATTAATTCCGCCACAGAAGATGCTGTAAGGGGTTTACAGTAATTAATAGCAGCTTATCTGCTTTCTGCCCTGAACATGAAATAATGAAGCAGTGACTGACCCCAAGCGCCAGAGCTGCAAATACAAGGTTGAGTTCTGTGCCACCTTTTAACCAGGTACTCAGGAAAAGTATCAGCGATGTACAAGACAGTAACTTAAAACAACTGTTTCCCCCTTTTTAAACCAACAGAAAGTGGTCAATTGCATCCATCACCTCTACATCTGTCACCTTCCTGTCATCTTTCAACTTATTTCTGTCACTCTTTGTGGGAGGAAAGGTGTGTAAATGTGGCTCGTGATTATGGACCCTGGTGACTATATTACAATCCATTCTATTGCTAACACTTTACAATCCCTATTCTGGATTTGTTACCTTTGCAATAAAAGTAGAAGATTCACAGAACTGGCTGCATTTACAGGGTATTCTGTACTGATGAACACCATGAGCAGAAAGACATATGAGAAAAAAAAAACACTGTAAATTGGGTCTGAATCAGCTCAACTTTACATTTTAGGTATGCAGACAACATACATCACGCCATCCATCAGATACTCCATTACTTAGATGCTTGACTCATGATTAGCAAGACAGGAAACAGTAAAAAGAAACCCTCGTTTCGCTACTTGACCCAGCATGTAATCCAACAGACATATCCTGGCTAACATACCCTTGTCCTTCCCCACTGACACCAGCCTAGCATTTCCAAAGAGCTAGATGCTACACACTTGCTAGGGTACCAAGTGTCCCCTTCCAAATCACTAACCAATCTTTCTTAAACAATGAAAAGGTAGCTGCAGAGCAGTTAGGCTCATTTTAATGAAGAGCAGCTGTAAATGCTGGCCTGTATAATTAGTAAAAGAATGCAGCAAATATTTAGATAACGAAATCCACAAACAACCTTTGTGATGACAAAGGTAAGAGTGATAAGCAGCCATGATTTAAAACAAACTAATTATGTCAGATTAATCTATTCTCTTTCTGGATAAAGAACATAGGAAATTTACTAACTCTGGTAATGAGCAAAACATAGTGGGATGGAGTGCAGCTGCAGAAATGTCAAACTATCCTCACAAGGTTATACTTGACATTCTGGGAGAAACGCAAACAACAGAAACTTGGAAGAAGAATTCCTAAGTGTCCTTAAAGAACTATAATTAGTTATTGCAAGTCAAAACTATACCAAATAGCATGATGGTGATGAGACCAAAAAGAAAGTTCATTTTGCCTTTTACACGTTGCCATTAAATAAAAAAAATAAATGACAGGCACCCCAAAATTCAGATGCTAATATAGTATCCTGGAGCAATGCTACTGTGTTAATGATCAGATTGTTATGCAAAGCTGTACAATTCATTTTTTTTTCTTCTTTTAAACTATGGAATGAAATCTTGTTCTTCAATGCAAATTCTCCTTCAGCTCAAATTCAATTTCATCTACGCATTTCAACATGAATTGCCAGAAAAAAATAGATTTTTCACATATTAGCTTTTAAAAACAACACTAACTGTTGCCCTCTTTAAAAGTAAAAAAAAACAAAACAAAACAAAAAAACCCTGCAACACAAAAAAACAACCACAGAACATTATTTTCACTGTGAGTTTCCTGCCTTTTTTTTTTTTTTTTGCAGCTACAAGGACGAGACTGCAAAATTAAGACAGTGAAAGCATGGCTTCAGTGAATGACTTCCACATATGCACTCTTGTGTACAGTCACTTGTTTAACATACATTTAGCATGATGACAAAAAAGCATTTACCCATCTCCTAGCAAGTTTTTTTCTGCACTATAAGGAAAGAGTACTGAAAGTTCAAACCACAGTCGGGAGCAGTTTCAATGCCTTAAGGTTCTGCTGTGGAGCATCTGTGTGTCTGACAGATATTCCATAGGCAAACAGAAACTAATAAAGAAAACAACCCTTTTGTAATTAATTTCAATTGGAAAGTCATATTCTGCCGAGAACTACTGTATGTTCACAAGTCCAGGAAGAAAAAAATACTGCTGCATTACCATGGACATCTAGTTGTGTTATAGCTACAGGACTTTTTCAGTATTGCTCCAAAAGTCAGAATAGAACTTTGTTTTACAAGAAAAATGTCCCTAGTGACAAAGGTGACAATACTTCTAATGAAATACACTTGAAAATATGTTTTTTTAGCTGAAAGAAATCACTCAAGACAAGAGATCCCCAAAATTCCCACTTGCCTGCCCCTCACTCACTCACGCCTAATACTTCAGAGCTATTTTCCACTTGCCATAAGCCAGGTTGTCTAAGACGTATCACTTACTTGTGTTCTTCAGTATTATGGGGTATCAGACTCTGTTGGGATAAAAAGCTCCATGCTATTTCTCCAGCAAATTGTTTTTTCCTCCTTTTTCAAGGGAAAAATGCCATCGCATTAGAACTAGAATTAAAGAAAAATAGAGCTCAATTGCCAGACAAGCAGCTTACATTTATGATCTGGAGGCCAAACAATGTCTGTGCTTCCCTTGAAACATAATAAAGAATGTCGAGGCTTTCTGCTCAGCAGCACTGACCAGGAGTATGCTATTCTGTAGTAACTCTGGCACTTTAAATTCAGTACTCCTTATTTTAGAATATTAGCATTGCTTTTCTACACAGACAAGCTGTAAGAACCTCTGAAATTAAAACTACTGCAACAAAACTATTATTTTAAGAAACAGAAATTGCTAGCAAGACAAATTAAGAGAGAAACCCAGAGAGCTAATTACTGTCATAAAGCGGAAAGAGGAAATCCTGGAGTATGCCCATAACATTTCAAAGAAGTTATGTGGAAGCAGAGAGAATCTCAGCAAATTCTGCCATGAGCCACTACTAATTATGAGGTCTGGAGAGCACCGATAAGACAGGAGGTTAGACCTACTGAAGGAAACCAAATACAAAAATTACAAAATGCAAAAGCCATGCCAGCACATCAAATTCAAGAAAAGTTATTTGTAAGATGGTTTCCTTGTAGCATCTCATAAAAATATTTAGCATTTTAACACCCTTTTTTTCTGTTTGAAAATTCTAGCAGTAGGAAATTTGTCAGACAATATTAATATCCAAGGCAAACTTCTACCTGACTTGAGCAAACAGGTAGTCTCGGACACTTGAACAACTTTTAGAAGCTGCTGTGTATAAATTATTATGTGATAATTACCTCATGAGTGCTTTTTACTCAGAGTGAAGGAATAGGTTCTCTCATAGTTTTCCTCAATTTATGGTTAGTAACAGGAAAAATGGCACAGCCATTTTACTTCAAGGTTTAATGTATTAAAAGACATATGTATTTGGATTGCAGTTACATCAGTGCTAATATTCAATGTCTATTTAATATTCTCTATTTACTAAAGCAAAACTGTAGCTTACTACTGATCTAATGAAAAGGTATGTTTTCAGCTCATTTTAATTAAGCAAATACAGTAACAACCATGTGAGCACTCCTACTCCAGCTTAGTAAAAACAGTGCCAACACTGGCATAAGCAAACCTGTTTCTAATCTGCTCAGGATAAACTGAAGTACTCAGCCAGCCTCTCTTTGCAATAGCTCAGGGACTGTGATTAAAGCTTCTTCAAAATCAAGTACCTGACTGCACTCACAAATTAAACCTGCTTTACCTGGTTACCTGAAACTAGCCCAAGGTAAAATGATGCCAGGCAAGTGTTCACTCTTATGTTTCAGTCAACTGGAAGGCAGCCGTATTCAAACTAATTCTGTGTGGATAGGTATCGCAATGAATTTACTTGTAATTACCCCAGCAGAACTGGAGGTAGACTGTATCACTGAGGTTTAAATGAAATATAAATACTGCCTTTCTGCAACATTGGTAGGTTACCTAACCTGAACACGTGGGCATACTACAAAGCATCCAATAAGACCGGTAAGAGACCTGAAGGTAGCATAAAGAAAGACTGATGGAAAGATATACGGAAAAAATGATGGGGGAGCAGTCAAATCTGCGAAAGACTGCAGGGCTCTGATAGTACCTTATTCAAGTACCTGTCTGAAGTTACATAGGCATAGCATCCACACACTGCCCTGGGGCAGCAGATAGCAAGGAAGTCTGCTTGAAGGTCCTGCCCAGGCCTACCTAACCAACTCCACCTGTGACACACAGAGAGCACATGCAGTTACAACCATCTACTCAATGCACATTTTCAAGTACATTTTCTGGTATATGATGGCGCATCTGTATTCAATGCAGTTCTACTTGTCGCCTGATACGTTCACGTATAACAAGGAAAAAAATAGCACATGTTCAATCTGAGGAGTCACAGACTAGTAATCCTCTATCTGTATCCAGCAAACTAGTGAAATGATCACTGTTTTCCAGATATTTTCAATGATTAGGGCAGCATAGTTTTCACATAGGAAAACCGTTGTCCATATTACAACAAGACTGTGAATGAAGGAAACCCAATTGGCATGTATCACATGTACAGGCTTCCAAAAGTCTTTTAGTAACATCACTCACAAAAAGAAGCTGAAGAACACCAAGTAGTCCAGTAGGAAAACAAAATATTTTGAAAACAGAAGAACTCTCCAGAGACAGAAATGCAAAGAGGGAAGATCAGTTCCTTTGTATGAAAATCAGTGAGTTGGGGTATTAAGATTTCACATTAGTGCTGTTTGCTTTAATAAAACGATCTGATAGTTTGGTGAGGGCTGAGATAGTTTCAAGTGCCATGAAGTTATCAGCTTTTTTATGGGACCAGCAAAGGATTGATGATGATCAGATATTTCTTCTGCAGTGGAGCGCAGTGAACCTACTCAAGTTCCTTACAAGAGTATGGCAAATGATGAAACTAATGCAAAGCATTAATGTCATCTTCAACAGACACTGTACCCAATCTAGCGCTCAACAGACTTAAAATTTTGAGCATGCTGTTTGCACTTCACATGAAAATCCTCCCTGCTCCTGTAATATCAATAGACATTCAGTAACACCTTTGTGAATGTAATTTATCATACTGAAATCTCCTTTTGTGCTTCTTAAATCCCATTACTGATTTACTTCCTCCTGAATACATTATCCAAAAAATAATGCTAGTAGTGCCAAATACATCACCTCACTAATCATTTGAATGCTACTTAGTTTCCTCAGGCAGATATCTGTTCTTCAATGCCCTCAAACTATTCTTATTTTCCTATATAAGAAATGTGCAGGGTGATCTTGAGATTAGGGTGGGGAGGAAAACAAAAACCCCGAACCATGATATCCTAAACGGTCACCGATCTGTGACAGTTATTGCAGAGTATTATTACCGTCGGTCTGCCAGCAGCCAAGAATAATAGGCCACCCATCACACATCCTCTAGCCCGGACTGAATTCCAATGTCTTTCAATGACCACCAGTAATATCTGATACTGTCAAAAGGAATGACCTTACGAAGAATTAACAGAAAAAAAAAGTGATCACAAAAATAGTCAAGCATTGAATTCTTCCCTTGAAAAGACTAAGAAAAAAGAATTTAAGAGGATTAAAATATGAGCAGAAGAACAAAATAAGGGCAATGTGCCTGCTTTCATGCCTTGCAAGAACACTGTCTGCTAAACGCAAAGCCTTACTAATGTCCTACAGTATTTCACTAAAATGTAAATGTTGATGAAGTCAAACTCATTTCTGTTTTCCTGGAGCCAGCTCTACTGATAATAATGATAATAAAGGCTGACCCCATTGTTGATTTATTGTTTGTTTACTTGTGCTATGGGTTTTTTTTGTTGTTGTTTTTGTTTTTGTTTGTTTTGAGGAAAATAGGGAAAGAACATATGGAAAGGGATATCGCCAGTACATATTTGTGAAAATCTGAGATGACTGAATATGGTTTGGGTTTTATTCTACATAACACTATAGAAAAAAGACATTTTCTGATCCTTTTTAAGGCGTTATCCTTCATGATGTTTCACTTCAAAATGGTGGAAATACCAGAGAAACAAGACACCCTACATGTGATACGTATTTTTTAGTTTAGAAATAAAGTAAAAGAGTAAAAAAGCAAATGCCCAGGGGTAGTACAGCCAGAGTAGGTGTGCTTTACACCTTTGCCAGACCTTAGTCAGACTTCATTAAACTACAGTAGAGTCTACTGTATTCTGTAGCCTGCAGTCTGCTGACAGTTGTTGTAGATTATCAGTTTCAGCAGAAACTGGAAAAGCTTTGAGGCTGCTCTAACCTCTGCTGGTAATGACAAAGTTGTCTTCATCATTGGAGAGTCCAAAGAGCTGTTTCTCTCCTGCCCTCCCAACATCTTTTGAGAGTATCAGCTTCGACATGAAAACACACGATCTGCTTCCAGTTGAGAGTTTTGACTGTCAAAGCAACCTTCACAGGCTGGGTAATTTTCTCTAGGTGACATTAACAGTGATGAGAAAAGATCCAGTTCACACTACAAATAAAAATCAGCATGCAGGCAGTTTGCAAGCCACATTTATGCACTCTATGCTTCAGCCTGAGTAAATACAACACAAACAAGTGCTATAGTCCAACATCAAACCCAGTATTAACCCAAACTAAAGCTCTTACCACAAGAAAGTAGTCTCTTGAACAAAGCCTTCTTGGATATCTGTTGGATTTGTTAACTGGAATTCATGCTTATGTGCATACATATTGAAAAGGATTAAACTACAAACTGCCATGATGCACTTCCTTAACACTGGCCCCACAGGCCTGCAGCCTCGAGATGCGCCCTTTCCAGGTGACTGCAAACTATCAAGAGACAGCTGCCAGCAAAGTCAGCCCAAACAGCCATGATGATTGAACACGTTGATGAAGAGAAAAAAAAAGAAAAGAAGATTCCTTTTAAATTCTTTAAAGGAGAGAGGATGAACAAGAATACAGATGAAGTCAGAACAGTATTTCCTTGGATATATTAGTATTCCAAATGGCAGATGCCAGTAACTTCACAGGTTTAGATCTACCTAAACCCTTTACACAGCATTAAAAAAAATTTAAAAGAGAGGGGAAAAAATGACCCTACTGTTCATACTAGCTGTGTTACAGTGCTGAAACCAGTTACCTTGCTCAGGTTGTCCTCGGCAGTTGCGTCAGTGCCAGCCATGCAGGCTAAATCAGCCACCCATGAGATTTGAATCTGCACTCAGCTTTACAGATGAAAAGTGTTGCTCCATATTACATTTTTAAATAGGTATAACTTATTCATTCACAGGAATGTAGTCTTGCGGTGAGTTCCTGATCCCACTGGAATCTTGCATGGCACAACACACTGCCCATGTTCTCCATGCTACTTTGCAGTGGGACTGTCTGCTCCATAAACCAGTCCAGTGAAGGACCTGGACAACAGCTTTTCTGCAAGCAAAGAAAGAGTGAGACCTTATAGAAAAACCATAGAGGGAATCTCCAAAGACAGAGTAGGATTCAATACAGGTCTCTCTTCAAGATTTTTGTATGAATTTTCACTAAGAAATGCATTAAGAAATGCTTGGGCTGGACTTTTTCCTTTGCTGGATCTGCCTTTTTTCCATTTTTTTTGGTCCTCCCTCATAGTCATTGTCTTCCTTTCATCTCTGCTGGAGCTGAAGGAGGAGTTGAACTTGGAGAGCTGAGATTACAGCTCCATTGTTCAAGGCAGCAGTCAAAAGAATATTAATTAGCTTTTATCTTTTGTTGTTCGTGCCTTAGTTGTAGTTAAGCCAGAATAGGTCTCCTCTACCAACAGCAGAAAAGCACAGAGACCAAACACATATTTGTAAGATAAAGAAATAATGACTGCTTCCTCAGTTCCATAAGAGAAATCCAATCCCACTGTTTAAGGGAGGTGTACCATTATGTCCTGCCCTACGCAATTATGCAATACTGCCCAGCAATTATGTACTGCCCTTTGCATGAGGGAATCCACTGTAGTCAGTGACACACCCATCAACTAGATTTGCAATGAGGCCCAAGTAGCTTTTGTCCCTGCCAAGAGCTTCTTCAGTTCTGCTAAAAGAAAAGCCAAAGGACCGTGTTCGCACAATCTTGCCATGGCCCCTCCCTACCTTTCATTGCCCAGACTGAGGTGTTACTGGCTCTCAATGTAACAAAAGCTTTTGCTGTCCTGCACTCTCCAGCCCTGGCCAGTTTCTTTTGCTTCTTTCTCTGACCATCTGGGTGCTAGCTGAGACACGACAGCACAGCAGACAGACCTTTGAGTGTGCCAGAACCGGCCAACATACTAAAACTCAGTCCACATGAAAGTCTGCCACAATGCTGAAAGAATATTTGCACTTTCTTGGCAGGTTGAGATTGGGTCTTTAGCCACAGTTTGCTTCTAATTCTTGCATTAGTGCCTGTGGTGGTTTCACACTGATGGACAGCTAAATTCCACCACAACCGCTCTCTCATGCCCCCTCCTCAAAGAAAGAGGGGGAGAAAATATAATGAAAAAGGGCTCAAGGGCTGAGATAAGGACAGGGAGATCGTTTACCAATTACAGTCATGGGCAAAACAGACTCAGCATAGGGAGATTAATATAATTTATTGCCTATTACTAACAGACTAGAGCAGTGAGAAACTAAACGCAAACTAAAAACACCTTTGCCATTCTTCTACCTCCTCCCTGAGTGGTGCATGGGAACGGGGGCTGCAGTCAGTCCATATCACTTCGTCTCCACCACTCCCATGGTCACTCTCTGCCCCTGCTCCAGCGTGTGGTCCCCCCACGGGATGCCATCCTTCCTGAACAGATCATGTATGGGCTTCCCACAGGCTGCAGCTCTTCAAGAACTGCTCCAATATAGGTCCATACCATGGGGTCTATCCTTCAGGAGCAAACTGCTCCTGCACGGGTCCCCCACGGGTGGCAGCTCCCGCCAGACTTCCTGCTTCACTGTGGACTCCTCTCCATGGGCTACAGGTCCAGCCCAGAGTCTCCTCCTGTGGGGGCTCTCCATGGGCTGCAGCCTCCTTCAGGCCACAGCCACCTGCTCCTCCGTGGGCTCCTCCACGGGCTGCAGCGTGGAGATCTGCTCCATGTGGTACCCCATGGGCTGCAGGGGGACAGCCTGCTCCACCATGGTCCTCTCCACTGGCTGCAGGGGAACTTCTGCTCTGGTGCCTGGAGCACCTCCTGCCCTCCTTCTTCACTGACCTTGGTGTCTGCAGGGCTGTTTCTCTCTCAGTTTCTCACTCCTCTCTCTCCCAGCTGCTGTTGCACAGCAGTTTTTCCCCTTTCTTCAATCTGCTCTCCCAGAGGCACAAACAACATCACTCACTGGCTCAGGTCTGGCCAGCAGTGGGTCCCTTTTGGAATCAAGTGGAACTGTCTCTTATCTGACATGGGGCAGCTTCTGGACTCTTCTCACAGAGGCCACCCCTGCAGCCCCCCTGCTACCAAAACCTTGCCAAGTAAATCCAATACAGTGCTATCTAAAGGTATTTCTTTCTCTGTTTCTCCTGCATGTCCATCCAAGGAAAATAAAGTAAGATCATCAATGTCCACCAGGAAAACCCTCCTCTTCACCAGTGAGGTTAGCCAATATCAATGTACCGTGTGGTTGGTCTGCAACAAGATATTGATTATACAACTCAAGTTACAACCATTTGGTCTTCATGGATGGAGGATTTAGTGAATACGACTCATGATTCTTGATTTCTCCATCTACCTGTGCCCCTGTCTTACTATGATATATTTGCCAAGTCACACTATAAGAGTTGTATTAAAATGGACACAATACTGTTTACGCACCTCAGTGAACACTTCAAGGTCTTTTGGCAGGTAGACAAAAAAAGAGGTGCTAAATACAGTAATCTACTCTAGTAGATTATACTACTAGATTATATCCAATAATGTTACAAGACTCTTTGGGGGATACACTGTTCAGGGCTCTGCTGGTGGTTTTCCCTCAAGGGTCTCAGTGATCCTTCTTTTGCCTCTACATGCTGACTCACAGTGGCACTTTGCCATATTAGCCATGCAGATTGCCTGTTATTTCTAAGTGGTAACCAATCTGACTGAGATGTTGGAAGACAGAATCTGTTAGGAGATTTTTTAGCCTTTTTAGCCTTTTTACTAAGGCTAAGGGTAAGATCAGCTAGAGTGGGACTGCTTTTGCTACTGGAAGTAACATTCAAACCGCCACTCAAGTAACTCCTCCGAGCACAGTTGGGGTGGGACAAAAACTGAATCACAGCTTTTATGCATAGCTGCGGTCTTGTATGACCAAAATATTCACAAAAGAAGGACAGTGGTTCAATCTCCAAGCTTGTTCCACTGCCAGAGCAGTCTGCAGACACATCTTCATAATTCTGAGCTCCTGCTCAACAACAGCAACTTTACCCAAACCCTTCTTCTCAGTGTGTACATCAGAGGCAAGGAAAAAACTATCAGGTGGTATAAACTCTCAGTTGCTACTGACCTGGAAAAAATTTGAACTTAAGCTAAGGTGAAGGACTGTACATGCCATTAGCAATTCTCTAGAGCTATCCAGTCATTTCATTTTCCACATTTCTCATCAGTCTACAGGTTGACTGTTCTTAACATTTAAATATGCTATTTGGGCAGGAACGAGGAAGTTGTCTCCTGTCCTGATAGTGAAGAAATAAGATACCCATATGATGGACTTTGTAACGAATGGTGCCAGTGTCTTGAAGATTATCTTGTTCCACATGCAAGCTTTAATTTCTGATTTGCTACACTAAAACATAACTGAGATTGTTTTTATACACAGCAACGAAGGAGTATCAACAACATTCTCAGCTGCATGCAACAGACATGCTGGAACAAAGATCACCATTTTAAGCATTTTAAATCAAAAGTACTAGCAACTTAAGAACATTAAGATTCTCTGATATGCTGCATCCCAATTAATTACATACAGTTTATTTGTTAAATAGAAGATGCCTTCAATATAAGTATTATTAACAAACTGAGGAGCTGGCAAAGAATTATAGTCACAATATTCAAGTTTAAAACATTTTCAATTATTTGCAAGCTACTCTTTACCATATGATGCATATTAACCTGCAGGTAATGGAATAAAACACGCTCTTCTGTCAACGTTAAGAACTACTAAAGATATTTTTCCATCTGAATAACGCAGCTACTTCAATAACTCCTTACTGCTATTTCTAAAGAGACAAACAACCCTCTCCCACAACAATATTTCAGACAAGTACCATGACTTGAGTTTTTGTCCAATCTAGATTCAAGACAAATCTTTATGCAGACATTAAAGTCCCACCACTGGGAGAATCTGTATGGATAATTTGTATTATAAAACAGAATAGACTCTTCTCCCAAGGATTGCTTCAAAGCCTAAGTTAGAATTTGTACAAGGATTATTATATTTGATAGAAGGTTTAGCAGTGGGTCTAATAAAAAACATGTGAAAGAGGGCAGAAGTAATAAAAATCAGTACTCCAATGTTGATATATGGTTAGGAGCATGGATGTTAACAATATAAAACCTATCATGTTATCTACAATTTTTCACATGCAGACTGCAGAAATAAGAAAGTACCTTAAAAATCAAAATAACTAAATCATTTATTAACATCAGAGCATATTTTCTGGTTAAGATGCTTCAATACTGCTATGTTAGTCTGTAGCTGCAAATGACTCACTATTTACTGCTAACTAGTAAAACAGGCAGGACTACACTGGTCTGGCAGCTTGACAGATTCGTGGAAAAAGACTCAGGTATCTCAACAACTGTCAGAAATAAAACACTGGATCTTGTTAAATCATGAAGAGCTAAGACATTTGTATCAGGTTTTTAAGCTAACCTACTAACCATGCAAATTCAACACCTAGGAAGATATCCACAATCTAACACATCACAATTGGGTTTCAGTATATGCTCTCCTTGTAACAAGAATTTTACAAATAATAAGCAAGAAAAGGGAAAGATAAAATGGAAGACAGCTTATTAAATAAAAACCACCCTAATATTCGAAGCCTATTACTTTCTTAGAAGAAATATTCTTGAGGAATTCCATTGCTCTAAAATTCGTCATTATTTCACTACAAAATGAACAGCAAGCATTAGATGCAATTTGTACCAATAACTGGGAGAGCTTATGATGATCTCTGACTTTAAAATTGAATTTAATATATTTCTTGCATTTATTTAGTCTAGTATCTCACCTACATACTGTTATTGATACAAACTAACAGAAAAAATATAGCATTTCTGGGATTGTTCTAGTTAAGTCCGAGAACTTTAGTTTCTACTTAGTTCATTTCTGTTTCTTTTCTTTCCTGTTGCACAGGCGACCCATCTTTTAGAAGACAATAGCCTCCTCTATGGCCCATGTACCTTCACAACATAATTGTTAAGAGCATCTCTGACTTTGCTGCTAAAGATGCAAGAGCCAGAATGAACACAGCTTGATTTTCTGATCTCAAGCTGATATGCAAGGCTGGCATTTGGAAAAGAAGTCTCTTTTTTTCCATTCAAACTTGCATGGTGGTTTGAATGTTACTTCCAGGGCTGAGAAAATTTGATCTAGCAGGCTCTAAGTGGCAATAATTGTGGAACCCCACAATGCTGTTTTTAAAATCACTTTTCAGAAAATAAACAACTAAGAAAGTTGTCATGAAAGTCTCAATGATTGCAAAGCTAAATACAGCTGGTGTTCCAGTTCCTGCTGTTAGATGGTTACTTTCTGTATTTGGGAACTGTTCTCTCAATGAGCATTTGAAAAAAGTGAAAGAGTCAGGACTAGTTAAAATCTGAAGACAGATGAAAGGAGCTGACAGAAGGAAGAAATAGGATTCAATGATGAGAAAGAAGTAGCAGCAACAAGGCTCCTGGAAATTTCTGAATAAGGGAAAGAAAAAGATTGCATCATTCTTTAGAGAACTCTTCTCAATGGTTACAAGTCTTAGCTGAAATTACTGCTATTACTGATCAGCTAAACACATTACCACATCCATGAGTTCATTTACGTACAAATTTCTCACTAAGCATTGTGACCCAGTTAGCATAAAATGGCAGTTCAAGTATTTTATGCAACGCTGTGTTACTGTGAGACATTGTGAGACTTTTGCTATGTGCCCACACAGAGGAATGAGAAGCCAAAAACTGAGCATCCTCTGCCCTCCTAAGTTTCTTGGCTGGGCTAGTTTGCACTGCAAAAGCTACCAAGTGCAATGGCAGAGAAGAGAAACAGTCACAGTCAGTGTGGGTCACTGCACTTCTTCCTCTGCAAGATGTGGCCAAAATTAGATCTCTCCCCTCAACACTGACAATGAACAGGACCTGGAGTGGAAAAGAAATCTGATGGCCCTCGCAAATCACTCTTGCTGGTAACGCACGACAAAAAAGATCTAACATAACCATATGGGAACCACATTCCCATCTTCCAGTGCTGCCTCTAGAAGCAGCAAGTCTGCTCCCTGTGGCAGTGCTCAGCCCTGCTCCCTGCTGGTTAATCCATCACTCACAGGGGAAAAAGGAGCACTACTCCCATCTTGTTAACAATTCCCAAAGAAGAGATCCAAGAAAAAGTGGTTCCAAGGGTATTCCTACAAGGCCTTCTCGCATGTTCGTTGTAGTATCTGATGTGCATAAGGAGCCACCTGAGAAAGGCATTTTAGAGGTGTTACAAGATTTTTTAAAAAGCTCTTCCATAAATTTTAAAACCATTCCCACCCTCCTACTTCTTTGCTGAGCTCTGCTATAGGAATTGCAAGCTGCATGTTGAAGAGCATCACAAGGCCATAGCAATTTTAAGCCTTTTGAGACAAAAACTAGTTTTGTTTTTTATGCTCGTGCTATGTTTAATACATGAGGATTCCACACATTTGAAGTGCTTCAGTCTCTAACAGAGGTGCTAAAATAGCACCTGCTGATCTGCTACACCACCATAACACGCATGTTTGGCTGTATCATTCATTCTAGCTTTCACACTAAGCACACTGCTACCAGAGTAGTTATATCTGTAAGACGGGTTTGGCCAGCCCAGCTACACCAACTGCTCACCATACCATCCTTACACCTTTACTGGCATCATTATAATGGTAAGAAAAAGGCTGTATGAAACCTGCCCAAGTAACTGAAAATTTGGGGGTATTTTGCCTGTGATCAACAAAGCTCATGAGGCAGCAAACTTGTTCTCTTTTTGTAAAGAGCTACAGATTGCCAAGAAGGCAACACAATGTACGAACAATCCCCATTTTCTGTGCACTGCAGTTTATTTAGTTCTTTAAGTCATGTACATCACAATGGACAATAATGAATGTTTCTTCATTGATGTGACTTCAGGATCAGACCCTAAGAGTTTAAAGACAAATGGTAAACTGTTGAGATTCAAGAGCAACTGTTGAATTTAAACATGGCAATGCTCCAACAATTTCCACATAGAATGGCAGCTCAAACCAGTATGACTCAAAAGAAAGTGGCAGAAGAACGTACTTTATTGTTCCAACTCTGAAAAAACAAACAAACAAACGTGAATATTTGCTTTTATACAGCTCTAATCCTCTGGGAAGTGAAGGGGGAAAAAAAGCCTGCCTCCGTATTTCTGCAGACCAAAATTTGGTTTTCTTGGTATTTTGCCAGCTCACTTTCCAATGAACTGCACCCACCAAGCAAGGTCACATGAATGATTGCAAAACCAAGTTTCCTTTGTGCATGAAGAGGAACGAATCATTTGGAAAAATGTGACATCTTTAGTACTATTCCTGCCACTCTGCAATATTTCTCTAAATTATGCAATCCATCAATATAGCAGCATTCATAAATGTATTTTTGGAAAAAAAAAATGACCTTAAGTAAGTTTCTGCGTAACAGCAGCAAGTGGGACTCTGAGTGAAAGTGAAAATCTGGAGGAACTGGAATGCTGGAGGACCATACGCCAGCTACTCTACAGCAGAAGCTTCCAAACCATGACAAGGGCCACCTGAAAATGCAAACACTAGCTCCGAGCAGTCAATCATTGAAGCAGACCTCCGTCTTCTTTCAGTTGCAAATAAATATGAATGAAGATATGCAAAAGATGCATAGAATAGACAGCAAAGTATCACACAGATACAGGGACACCTTAGCTGACAGGTTTTGTGGCCTCCTTTCAGGTCTTTTGCTACTTGATTTCATTCCTCCTGCAACTTAAAGCCCCTTCATATCCAGATATTTATGGATCCCTGCTACCAGTCTCAGAAGTTGTTCAAGTGCAATATGGCCCCTAATACGTATGTATTAACACACATACGCATGTATATTATCTGGCAACACCTCAGAGTTAAGAAGTCCAACAAAATGCTTTTATTTAATAGCAAGTTGTAACTTTTTTGTTCCACTTCTTTTTGTTAGCTTCCTTCAGCCCTTAAAACGCATTAAATCTGTTAACTAAGCTAACTAGCAATATTCAGATAGTCTCTGAAGGGAGAGATGCTGTTGTGTGAACTGCTAATCATCCTGAGACATTTTCCCTGCACTCATTATTGCAGCAAATGAGGCATATGATCAGCAACATTAGTTAGATACGGGTAGACATGATCTTACATGAGCCAGACCACAGCATACAATAACTGAAATAGGAACTTTTTTTTTTTTAATGACATCTCACACAGCAATGGAATTACAGTAAGCAACTCATAGTTTTTAAATGATTTAATTGTTGAACATAAAAAGGCATCTCAGCCATTAATACAGAAGTGATCTCTTTTTTTTTTTTTTTTAATAGAAAAAGGACCTAATTTTACTGTCTTCAAAATCAAGGGCAAAACTTCTAAAGACAATAGCAGTCCAGGACCATGTCTTGAAGGATCCTGATACCCCCTTGCAATTCTTAATTCACTGACTATACGATTTACTTAAAAAGAAACAAACAAACAAAAAAGAAACAAAGTTCTGAGAATAATCTTCAATACTGTGATATAGTGTAATTAACAAACAACATAATTTGAGCTTAATGTCATAAGATGACGGTCTCATTCTGTTTTTGCTGAAGCAAGCCCAAAATTCCACATTTATGTACATTATACCAAATGTGTCACACCAAACTCTTTGGTTCACTCAAACTTTTGAATCTCATATGCCACTATCATGGAAACTCTCACTTGCAAGTCAATGACTAAGATATCCCACGGAACACAATATGAGATGGGGCTGCAGAGCTGTGAAGAAGTCCAAAGACTTTCTGCCTCCACAAAGTTGATCAGATAATTTCTTGGTAGTGACAAGAAAATCTCATTTTTTTCCTATAAATTAATCAAATAATTGAATTCGAATCAGCATAAGATCTGATTTTGCTTAGAAGCAAGCCAAAAGGGAAAACTGGAGGCAAAATAAGCGCTTCCCCATCTTCAATTAGGGAACAAATATTAGACATTTGGAAACCAGCTTTAGTTTTGTATAGTACAATTGGTTTTAAATGCTCTCAGAATTGTATCTAATGAAATATTCATATACAGCACTATGCATTCCATCTTAAATGCTAGAAGAAAAGAGCAAGTATGAAACAGGAAATATTTTAGACTTCTCCATGAGGGTATTTGTCGGTAGTTAAAATTGCACCATCACTTCCACTAAGTTGGATCTTAGTCACAGTGCTAAGGGCTTTTTCCACCATCTGATTGTCTATCTTCAAAAAGAAATGTTTCTGAGTGTTTCTGAAACTGCAATTTTATACATTACCACAGTTCTTAATTTGCTGAAGAAAAATATAAACCCAAACAAAAATCCTGCTGTGCTGCACGCAGATTTCTGTGCCATGTAAACAGCTGTATCTGCTGATGAACCACCTACAGAAAATAGGGCTTGGAGTGGGTTTGGAGGCCATTCAGAGGTTCCTCCTACAGCAAGACAAAATCAGGATTTTCTACACTGCTTGAGAGATTTTCGTCTACCTGGAGACTGTCCTCCAAAGATGGCAATCCAACAGCTTGCCTTGGTAACATGTTTCAGTATTTACCATGCCTCATGTTTTGAAAGTTTCTCCTACCTCAACTAAAGCTTCCTTGCTAAATTTTAGTTAGTGTTTTTTTTGTTTTTTTTTCCCCTCCTGACCTCACTGGAAATAGAGACTAGTTTGTTAATGCCTTCTTTGCAGAATCTTCTATGTACTTATTTTTCCTCTCTCAGTACTTTCCTTTCAGAACAAAACAATGCCATTTATTTTAGGGTCAAGGCTCCTAGACTTCCAATCATTTTGCTATATTCTGCTCTCCCTAATTGTCAGATGATTCCTTTTTTTAACTGCAGTAACCAAAATTGGACACATTTTAACTTAAAACTTCAGAACATCAAGTATGAGAGGAGGTTATTTTATGCATTTTACACTGCTGTCAACACATCTTGGCATAAGGTCTATTTTTGTTGGAACTGGTATGACATTGTAGATTCACAAAATTTGCAGTCTGGTAGAACGGTCAGATACCCTTCATTGCAGATCTTCTGCCTAGCCAGCCATTCTGTACTCCTGCAGTAAATCATTTCTAACTGGGGGTGAAATTCCCTCTTTGCTGGATGTTTGCTAAAGGACACCTTCTCAAAGGTTAGACGTCCAATCTAATCTAAACTAGTCTCTACAAAACGCCTCTGAATGCAGTGAAGAGTGACAATGTTTCTCATCCCCTGCTAAGATGTATGTGGGATGAATTGCCCTCAAGAGAAGCATTCTTCTCACAATTTAGCAAGGTAAATTGGATAGTTAAGTACTGGTTTATAGTTGAGTTTAACTATAGCTGTCCCATGTCCACAAGTAAAATACACCTTATATGCACTGTGCATTTTCCTCATTGATCTAGGCTCTGTTCCTCGCAAACCAGGGAAAGAGCATGAAGCATTTTATACATTTCATACATTTATTATCACCCAACAAACTTACATCTCCTTCCAGCTTAATGCCTTTGGCCATGTTTGCTCAGATAATTCAGCCTCTTAATGCAAAGCATTGCACAGTGCCGGGCCCAGGAGAGAGCCCTCCCAAACAGAACCCTTCGACCCTAAGGTAAGTTTTCGAAACAAGCAGTAAGGCTGGTCCAAACAGTTTGAGAACAAATTTAAGAATTCAACACATAGGGAAAACAAACACGCACACCTGTTCTCGTAATTGACAGTACTGTTTCTAATGATGCACAGAAATTCATTTTTAAGCCAGATAAATTGATTTTCCATAAGAAGAAAGCAGATGATAAAAAATTACTGCTACCTGGCATGCTCAAATATAAACTCTCCTTGTCAGTGGTATGGGAGCTGTGGAAAGCACTGCCAAGGCACTTCAAAACAGTTCAAATGTCAGTCAAGCAAGAATTCCAGAAAAAGAAAAGTGATAAATATGGCACAGCAAGGGGCGTTACAGCATCCAAAGCTTACCACACATGAAAAACAACCTCATCTAGATCCTGTTCCTAGAAAGCAATCCACAAAGTTTCCATCACAGAGGTAGCTCACCTGCATGGTTCTCCTAGCACTGGCTATGCTGTCCTGAGGTTTAACTTCTTTCAGACCTATGCCCTCTCCTCCCCATTCTCAGACAACTGGATAGATTTATGATAATACTCGGTCTTTGCAAAAGAACACAGTAGATCCTCTTCAAAGCATTTTCTCCAAATAACCGAACAGCTGAATTAGAAGTCATTTTGTACATCTTTACCTTGACCAAATCTTCCATTTAAGAGTTGGCCATTTTAAATCTGCATCACTGTCATACGTACACGAATGAACAAATATCTCTACCACATGCTCAACACCTGCACAGACACTACTCTGTTTTTTGGTAGACTCAATGCAGGTGTTGGCAGTGATGGGGTAGGAATTACTGGGTACAGAAGCCTGCAAGTTTGAGATGGAAGCACCTCTGGAACTTTTCATAAAATATTCCAGTCCAGTTAGAGAAAACGTCTCACCTCCTTGGAAGCTGCTCTACGAGCACTGGGTTTAGGTATTATACAATATAACTCATAATTTCTGACTGGTATACACTGGGCATTTGAGGTTTTTAAACACTGATGTTCTTGATGTTCACTTCCTTGCCAGACCTGACAATGCCATGCACAACACCTCAAGTTCCACCTAAAACTGGAGATCTGATTTCTGGCCTGAGATGTATTTTATTGTTCAAATTTGGCATATGAGTCCTTGAATAATTTTGCTAGTGATCTACAAATGGCAGCTATATTTATAAACTGTGAAATGTATATCCATTCTCCTTCTGTTTTCTTCCTACTGCTATACATAGATGTCTTTGTACAAATAATTCTGTGGGATGTAAACAAAGGAAGGAAACTGACTATACTTGTGCAGCTGATGTGCATGCAGGTGGACACCTTTCCATAGCTTTTCTTTCAGGCTGACCTCTATGCCTTACCTCAGAAAGAATTTTATTTCACTCTACTGCTGCAGAGCCCCCTGCCTCTTCAGTCAACCAATCTCAAATCCTGCTGCCCACGCTGCTGAAAATGCAGAGATGTCCTGCAAATGCAAATGCCTACTCTCTAGATTTGGTTTTATAGTCGTACAAAAAACCCTGCTTGGGTTTCCTGAACTAGGATGAATCTCAAACAGGTTAAAAAGCTTTAAAATAGAGCAAGGACATTATTTTTAATACTTTTTACCAGAAATTCACTACATATCTGCTCTCCTTCCAACCCAGAGGTAACAATTAGTCACTCAGAGCAACTAGATACATAACCAGCATGTCTTACTAATGCACTGTACATCATAATATTGCTGTGTTTACCACATGCAAGGACATTGGTTTGGATACTGTGTAGAGAAGTGGCTTGGAGGTCCCTTGCCACTCACCCACTACCACCACTACTACTCCTCCAAGCAAGTCAAGCATATTCAACATTTAATTTTTCACAAGGTTAATAACAAAAACTCTAGTTGAAGACAAACAACTAGATTACCTCATTTGTCCCTGGGCTAAAAGTGATGACCAAACAATATATTTTGAAGTATTTAGTTTGGCCGGAAAATACTGATGAATTGGATTCACCAGAACAAAGCAGGCTATACACATGCAATTTAAATCATTTATCTATATCTTTTAGCTTTATGCTCTCCAAACACGAGTATATTTTTGTCATGTCTCCTACAAACCAGCACTTACATTTATTTTAAATTGAAGACCATAGTTTTGAATAGTCCTTCTGGATTTGACTGGCCTTCAATGCACAGCCTTCATTCAGTAATACAAAAACCACAATGGAGCAGGAGTGGAGATACAATGAAATCTTAGCTGATTTTCAGTTTGTACACGTGAATTGTGAGAACCAGTAGTAGAACATGCTCATAATCATCTGTGTGATCTGAGGATACGGGCATATAAAGCTTAACACCTAGATTCCTACTAGTAGAGTATAAGCTGCACTAAGCAAAAGCTTTTAAGTTCTAAAAATAAAGTTACTTTGATTAACACATCATTAAAACACATCAAACACGGTGACCCTGCTTGAGCAGGGTTCTTGGACCCGATGGCCTCCAGAGGTCCCTTCCAATCCCAGCCTGTCTATATATAAGAACTATATATAAAATAATTTAAAAAACCCAACTCCAGAAAAACAATCAATAATTGATCTGGTTTAATTAAATACTGTTCTACTTGCTAAAACACTGTCCTTCTTCAATGCAAAAATCAGCATTCTGCCAACTGCTAACCCTTCTGAAGAGGAAGTCATACTTTCTCCGTTTGTAATACAACCTGCATTTAGAAAATACTTTGCATTAAGCTATAAACATGAAATGGACAATTTCAGTAGATACTTTTTTTATCCATAAGAACTGATGTCTAACTCTACTTCCAAACTTGTTCTCTCAGCTGATATTTTTATACTGAAACTATTAGCCAACTAATTGGGAGGAGGGGAACAATTTAACAGAAAATGAAGCCTTGTTAAGAAACAGAGACTAAATCTTTCATGTTTTCAGACCAAAAACCTAAACACAAACAAGTATTTCACCCCATCTTCCTTGCCCACTATTAACAAAAAAGGTTCAAGTATGTTTTATGCTAAAAACATTACCTTCTCAGTGCTGTTTCAACCCTTTTCTCTTGAGCACAGAAGATAAATAATTCATTTTATGTACATAACTTACTCTTTCATAGTTTATTTTAGGATTCCTAAGTAAGACCCCAGAGCTGACCTCTAAACCACCACAAGGAACACGTGGAAAAAAGACTGCATGAAGGAGCAATAGACAATGGTAGTCCTCATAGTGGAAATCTTCTAGGCACAGAAGCCTACTAGTACTTCTCTGGCTGGGAAGAAATATTCCTCTACAAGACCTTTGTTTGACAGCGTAGTGCTGTGGCAGCAATAAAAACCTAAGAAGTGAACTGGCCCTGCTTGAATTGAGCTCTGGCAAAAAAAAAAATAAAGCTGGATTTGTTCCCTGATTCATCTCACAGCTCAATACTGCTTATTCAACAACAGCACAAGCTGATACTGTCACCCAAGTTCCCATGTCCTCAAACCCTAGCCTCAATATTCAGAAGGTCCCTACTCTGACAGATCCACTACCAAAAAACCTTAATTGCTCAATTGTGCTGTATTATGCAGATGTCATTCATTAACCTTCTGCAGAATCTATGGGGTTAGCTTTAGTATACCTTCTCTTACTGATGTACATGAAATACAGAGCAGAAAAAAAAAATTCCACCTGGCTAACCTGTCACACATGTATTATCTGATCTTCAGTGATTTCACTGACAGAAAAGCCTGATAACTCCCTTTCCGCAATTCATGGGAGAAATCCAATGTTACTTTGCAGTCACACAGCCTGCATCATTATTTAGATTTTATCAGACAGATTTTTGATGGTTTTGAACAGGAACAGAAAAAAAGTTACTCCCAATTAGTGCACTGAGAGAAGAACCTGGCTCAGCACACCCAAGGTAATTTTTGGAAAGTTCTGTTATCTAGAAAACACATAAAAATAAACTTGCCTTCCATAAAGATCCTGTTCCAGTAGATTTTTCCAACATGATTTCCCCCAAGAAATATCAGGTTTGATAAAATCAACATTGAAGTGCAAACAGATGCTAGGACAGCATGAAGTCGACGACGAATTCTTGGCGAGAAGAAATGCTCCTGAGGGGTAAAACAAAAGGTGCAGATGAACTTAACAACCCTTACAATTTTTCAAGCAATGTTAGAAAAAGACATTGTGGTTATGACAAAGAACTCTTACACTGAAGTTCAGATCCTTATAGAACAGATCCCAAAGCTTTTAACAGATCTAGCAAAACTCCCACCAATGCCATTTAAGTTAGGGTAAGATCCTATGATAAAAAGCAGTTTTGAATCATAGTAAGGGTTGGAAGGGACCTCTGGAGGTCACCTAGTCCAACACCCCTGCTCACAGCAGGGTTAGCTAGAGCAGGTTGCCCAGAACTGTGCCAAGTCAGGTTTCTTCCCCCTCACAATTAGGTGCCTATACACATGGTAAGATCCCCCTGAGCCCTCTCTTCTCCATGCTGAACAGTCCCTGCTCTCTCAGCCTCTCCTCATATGGCAGATGCTCGAGTCCCCCTTCATCACCTTTGTGGCCCTTTGCTGGACTCACACCTGTATGTACATGTCTTTCTCATACTGGGGAGCCCAGAACTGGACACAGTTCTATACATTCTGTATCTTAATTCTTTGTTTCTTAAACATAGTCCTTGAAAAATTTTTGTTGATGGATGTAAACACTGACATGCTTCTGGGGCGGATAAAACTATGCAATAGATTCCAATATGGAGTGAAGCGCATCAGTACAAAAGAAGAAGCATAAAAAATTTCAGAAGTCCTTAATGCTTTGGTTGATTAGTAAGACTTCACTGAAAGATTCTAGAGTCAGATCAGAATTGGTTATTGGAATGAGTCTCTTAATAAACAGATATTTCCATATAAAAGTGACTTAAATACACATGCAATCCCAATTTTTTTCATTGGAAGTACTACTGCTCATATTCAAGAAGTGTAAATATCTGTTGTAAAGCTCTTGATATTGTTGTCCTAATGATACAACTAGTTTACCTTTTTCTGCATTTATATTTTGTATTATCGCCTGAGGTGTGAGTGCAGCAAGAAAACTGCAGAAAGATGGTGAAAGAAGAATGAAAAAGTTTTAGCTTCCTCCAATTCTCAGTTGTTGAATTATAAAAGGCATTATAAGCACATCATAGGGAGATACTGCCTCATTACAGTACTGCATGAGAAAAAAGTATCTTGTTCATCAAGTCCCCAGGCTGAAAGCCTCTTTAAATAGTGCCTGAATCTGCAAAAGACTGAACGGTTCTTGCAAAGTGATGAGCATTTGCAAGTGCATGGCAACTAAGGAAAATATCACGAGGTGCTCAGCCTTCATGTCATAAATGTTGATGTTGCAAAAAACAAACAGCCTTGGGACTGTAGCATCAAAAAAAAAAAAAAAAAAAGCAGTAATTAACATTTAATAGCTGCAGCCAGACTACAGTTCATGCTCAGATACCTGAAACAACATATGCACATGCTCAAAACAGACCTAAAAATACATTCCTAGACAATTAAATTGCTAGTTTTATACGCACCAAAACAAATGTTTCAACTGCCAGATTATAAAGTCACAAAATTTCAAATAAATGAATTACAAGCATAAAAATAGAATTTTAACATATTACTGCAAAGTAGATCTCTGGTAAACCAAATGTTAGTCCCAGTCAGAACTATACCTAGTGTAGGAGTCGATCTGAGTCAGCACAAAAACGGGGATTCTGTCAGCCCGTATGCGCAATACTGTAATAGCCAATCTTCCATACAACACTGGGAAAAACATTCATGTATGAACACAGAGACTGAGACTTTCCTCTGAAAACTCTGTATCAAAGTTAGAGCATCGTAGGGAAAGTGTAGAGAATATAAGATAATTATATAAATATTCACAGGCACAGACAGTTACTTAGTGAAACAACTCTTTCCCTTTCTAGTACTTTGCATCCCCAAAGCTGCCCATAATGTTCACCTTCAGTTCATAGGCAGGTAGAAGATATCTTGTCTCCTTCTGAAATGCACAGTATGAATGTGTATTCCCATATATTAAAACATGTGCCTTCTCAGAATGCATAAATGTATGCACGCAGATAAAATGTTCCCAATCTTGCTATTAAGCCCATGTTAATAACCAAGTTTAAATAAGCAACAGTTATGGTCCTTTTGTGTTACGACCTTTTGTTTTCAGAGTCACCAAGCTTACCCTCTTCTTACACCATACTGGATAATTCTGATTGAGTTGTAGCTTATTTATATATTCTACCACCATCTATTTTCACTTTCCTTTTCTCTAACAAATTTCTGCATCAACTCCATAGAGAAACAGTTTCAGTTAGGAAAAAGAGTTAGAGATGGGCAATCCATCAGACAGTTTCTGTTTGACTGCATTTTCCACTAAGGCGCTGATTAGACCTGGTAAATTTGTGAGGTCTGCCTGTTTTGCAACCCAAAGCAGCAAGACTGAGACAAACAACGTGTCTAGCTAAAAAAGCTCTGCCACTTTTTTTTTTTTTTTTTAATGAATACAGTTACTAAAAAAATAAATAAAACTGTCACATATAATACATCTCCCTCTACAAAAGTGCTATATGTTAAACAGTACAAATGAACTGTAGTACAGACCATAAAAGCTTTCGGTCATTTATAAGGAATAAAGGAGTAGTTTAAGATAGAAACAGTTTAGACAAACACCGAACCATTTCTGGGCTGTACTGTAGCTAATTTCCATTAACTTTGCAAGGCATTGATCTAAAAAGCAGAACAAATTTTCTTGAGAGTCTTTGATGTCAGTGCAGCTTTTACCCAGCCGCAACAAAGGTAAAAGAAAAAAAAAAAAAGTTCTTTAAAAATCTCATGTCATCTAGAAAAAGCTAATTATAGAAGCACCTGAGCAATTATTGTGTTCAAATTATTATACTGGAAGCATTATTTTACATATGAAAAAGGACTGAGGCTGGTCTTGATAATCCATGGTAACATTTGTGACTTAAATATCTACCAGCATGTGGATTTTCCTGAATATACAAATCATTTTCATCAAAGCAGACAAAATTTAAAAAAAAAAAAAAAACCACCTTACTTCACACCCACAATTTTTCATTATGCTATTTAATGCCTTTAACAATACATTCCATGGCAACAATACAAGCAGCTGCTATGGATTTGTGGTGTTTCTCTGGATTTTTCTGCTGTCTCTTTCTCTCCTCTCTTTTCCTGTTGGATGTAGTGCCTGGAGAGAGAATGGTGAAAGAGCACCTGGTGTTAAAATGACACTGAAGCTATAGCTGCCTGGACGACACCCTTAAATTTACATCATTCCTTAAGGCTCCATCTTATTTGTAATCTAACATCAATACGTCATAGTACTTTACTTCTACTAGTCACTTGTTCTCTCCCAGTGCAACATAAATGGACTGTAGCCCTTAAAACACACAAAAAATAGACACATTGTCAGGATACTCAGTCCAGGGGCAAGCAATGTAACACAGGAGGTGACTTAAAAAGGTCAGCTCAGGCCACCTTTCCTGGACCTGAATGGAGTCCAGGTTGGTATTTCAGTCCAATTCCTGCTGTAAAGATCAGCCTCAGACCACATTTTTGTCTGATGTTGGGAAAGACCTATCTCTGCACACTGGTGGGTCTAGTAAAATCGGCTACCATCAGATCTCTTTCAAGTTGCCCCTCTGCCATCTTACAAAAACAAATGATACTATCATAATGGGGTACTTTGAAAAGTAAATTTGTGTATGTGTTTGAGAGGGGTGAAAGAAGATGGGGTGGAAAGGCTTTGCATCGTCCAAACATTCCTGTTCCTAAATCCATTTGCAGTTACACATGCATCTCATATTTAGCCTCTAAATGAACACCATGCCAGAAATAGGAAGTATGTACAACAGTCGCTTCTTGAGAAAGACAGTTTATGAAGGACAATATCCACCAGAATAGATCACTTAGATTAGAATTAAGAGTCAGGCTAAAGGACATGGTGGAAGTTAGAAATCAGATAAATACTCTTACTTATGTCTCTTAAAGTACTCTTATTTTGTTTCCTTTGCAAGGTAGTTACACCACTATACCACTGTGAAGCAAACAAACATGGCAGTCAAAGTGGCTTCAGGCAGCACAGCATCATTTAAAAGAACTAAGGTGAACTAGAGCTCATCAACAAAAGATTTGCATTTTCACTGATATACAGGACCGATATTACTGAATGGCACGGAGAGATGAAATTAAGGGTCCAGAAGTGCTTTTCCCAAATGCATTTACACTTCACAGTTAGTCAACAAAAGAGAAAATACTTTGGAGAATGCTGATAAGCGTAAGTCATCCATCCTCCCATGTGGAAGTTGAGGAGACACCCAGGATGGAGTTCTGCACAGCTGTCAAAACCAGGCAGTCCTATACAAAATATCACACTGAAGTCGTCTTTTACAGAAACATATTCCCCAGTATTTTATCAGGGACCCAATCCTGTACCTTCCCACAGCAAGCATTCCTATCCTATAACTTTTTCTAGCAACAATGGTGGCACCATGGTGATTTGGCATGTCCCAAGCGCTCTTTATTCAAAGGGCTGCTGAATTCACTTGCAGGAGCTTGCTGCAGTAGCTTGTTCTGGGAGCATGTCACATGCACGACGCTGTTTTAGTGAGGGCTCAGGAACTGGGGTGCACACTTTCCACCACGTTGCAAACCCAGCTTGATGACAGGGTTACAAGTGACAAGAAGCCTCCCCTAACAGAAATTACTTGGTAACTTCTTGGCAAGCACGCAGAAGATGGAAGAGATCTACTTGTGCTGCATTCGCAATACAACTCATATACATAGCTGTGCTGGGACAGATTGGAGCAAACTTCTGCATAGTCAGTGACGTTATCAAGCTTGCTCACACCAAGAATACTTTAACAAGTCCTGTGTAAGGGAATTAAACTCGATGCAATTTAAACAAGCGTACATCTTCATGGAGCAAAACAGATTCACAACATTTATTTCTTTTTGGACTACCCTTCCAGAGACTTGATAATCCAAGTGTATGACAAAGTAAGAGTGTATGGTAAAACTAGAGAAGCAGTTGAATATTTCTCGTGGGAACACATGCACCGTGGAATAAGATCAGATCTACAGTCAGATACTACGGCCAGAGTGACACAAAACATGTGCTTGATACTAAGAACTGCAACAATACAGACTATTTTATTTTCATCTGCCTTTGGTTTTCAAAGGGTAAAAAATACTGTAGTACAATTTTTAGTAGAGTTGTCATTTTTTACACACAGAATATTTATTTACTATCTGTTCTACAGATTTCATCCTCTCCCACTTTACCCTATCAGCCAACTTATCCATAAAAATTTTAAGATAACAAACTGTGCTATATGTTGTGTTGAAGAAACCAAGCAAATTAACTATCACATATATAACACCTATTCCCTCCATTATCTTTCCTTGCCTCTCCCAGTGTATGAGGGGGAAGTAAGTACGCTTTTCAAGGTTACTAAAGCTCCACCCTTTCAATTTCCTAGAGACTTTTACTAGAGAAGTAATGTTTAAAGTCACTGCAGTACAGCAGGTGCACATGTGGTGCCATTACACATATCAGGAAATTCAATGGAAGAAAATCTCAAATTGCTTATTGGAGTTCCTTTTACCATTGTAATCTAAGGACCTGAACTTCAGTTTTAATTGCTCATTGCATCACAACCAAAGAGTAAGGCCCGTACTTGTTTACTTCTCTACAGAAGCAAGAGAGACCATCCAGACATCTTAAAAGCACTTCTAAGCGTTTTCTTTCAGAAAATATTCTTAGATAAACAAAGGCCAACTCTTCAAAGTCCATCACTGAGCCCTGGTAATCACCCCTATTAACACACACACGCAAATACCTCGATGCATCCCTTGAATCTGGGTCATCCGCAATGCAGCCATTTGCCAAAAATAATGGGAAAGCATAAAAGCAAGAGCACAGGAGAAAAGCTGAAAGAGAGCGAGGAGCAGATGGGACAGTGGGAAGGGAAGCGATACATCCTGACTAACAGTTATCGGCTATTTTATCTATCTGCAGTTAGGCACACTGAAAATGGAGGGCAGGGTGTGACTAAGCAGTTGGGGAAGCAGATGGGACGGAGGAAAGGCTGAAAATTGTGACAAAGCTCTGCCAAACAGAATGGCAATTTATTTAATTTTTAAAGTAAGCAGTAGAAATGAAGATGGGCTGGGTCTGAGCAGCAGGGCAACTTCTAAAAGTACTTGTTAATACGCATTGTCAATGGGTAATAGTGACAAAACTGCATTTGAGAACCTGCAGAAAGGAAAGGAGGGAGTACATGTGCTCCTTAATAAAATGCTGGTAGAAATTAGGCTTGAGGAGCAGCACAAGCAATGGAAAGGCAGCTGATGAGAGGCTGACATGTCATTGTGAGACCCAGTCCTGCACTCTGAAGCTGCAGGACAGCTGTTGAATAGAGTAGAGACTTTACCACAGAACAGAACAAAAAGCAACAAAAATAAAGAATTTAGGTTGAACAGCCATGCAAAATATCCATTTATGAAATAATGCAAAAGAAATTGTGGAAACCCCAGAGCTATAGCAGTAACAAGATAAGGAACGGGCCTGCAAGGAGAATGTGAACGAGATGCACAACCAGACGTCAACCATCTACAATAGCCACAGCAAATGGAAGAATAAATTTAATTTCCCGTCAGCATATACGGTACTCGTCAGTAATCGTGTAATCACTCCCGTTTGCTCCATTCTGCATCTAACTCTAACCCAGACCCAGCCCTTTACTTTTGTTTGCTTTATTTTTCTGGCATCTTGTTTTGCTTGCGGTTGTTCCCTCCCTTCTCCCCAAGTCTAACTATGGCCTGAGGTCACCTCCTGTTGCTTTCCAAGGCGTACACTTTCCTTCCAAAGCAAACATCAAGATTAGCTCCTGGAAGGTTCACACAGGAAGGAGGGAACTGACAACGTTTTTCTAAGAGACAGGATGATACAAATGACCTGTAATTCCCTACAGACAATACATCACTCCTATAAAAAGAGGACCACACAATTAAAATCAAGCAGCTGTCAGTTAAGATGTGTTCACAAAAAGAACTTGTTTCTGAATTTAGAAATAAATGCTATATATAGTATTCAAGAAGATACTCATCTTCTCTATTGATGTCTTCCTAAACACTCAGAATGTTGTCTTGCACTAGCACCAGTTCATTTTTTGATTTTCCAAAAGATCTACATTTATAGCACCGCTCGGCAAACAGCCAAACCCCATTCTGTTTGAAGAAAGCCTCCTACCAGCTCGTATGTATGCACCACTTACAGATGCATGTGTGAAAATTTGACATACACAGAAGTAAATTTCTGTACTTGCTCCTACATTTCCTCATCACCTTCAAAGAACCTGCCCAAACATTTTTTAAAAAAATGGCAGCTTGTGAAAAGTGCAAAATGAACAGCATTGAAATGCACCATCCTCTTTTTTGTTTTTGTTTAAAGCAGGGAATCTAGCCAAGTAATGGCAGAGCACATATTTCTATAAACGTGCCTTAGCTCTCATCAGGGATGACAGTTTGCAAGAGTTGTGCACTCTCCTCCATGTCCAGGTAGACATTCTTATTTTTGTTCTTCTGGTTCCCACTCTGCCTGTTCTGGCTCCCTTGGTTCCCTCATCCACATTTTAATGTTTTTGTCTTCTAAATTCTAACCAAACTGGGACAGGATCTAACTTGTGCAGATCATTAGTGCAGAATTTTGCACATGAGGTCCTGCCCTTATGGTCCTCCCGCACTGCCACTGTGAAACTGTTAAAAAATAAATAATACACAGTAATAATCCCCATGGAATTATCCGATAAACACTCAGCAAATACAGATCTCATTTTCCACATTGCAAGTTCCTGTAGCTCAGAGTTACACTGCGCATTATTGCGTATGGCTCTGAAAGGCACAGCAGAAAGACAAGAGTGTGCTCCTTGGTACTTTAACTTGTATTTCCATAAATGCTAACATCTATTGTCTGGACTAATTTTTAAGGCCAACAACAGAAGGAGGCTGTATTGATGTAGCAGTAACAAAGAAGTGCATAACCAGCATCATTCTGCCTTCTTTTCACCCTATAGCATGATTTTACTTGCTTTTCAAACTGCATTATGGCCAGAGCACCAGAAAACTCTGATGTCTCCACAGCAGAACAGGAAGTAAATAATGCTGGTAGGTGGGAGAAACATTTATCTGTTATGACAACTGGGCAGCTACATGAGGGGCTTCCCAGCTGACACTGCTGTCTGAAGTAGAGCAGCAATCATCTGGTTAAAGCCAGATGGAAAATCACAACAGTTTCCCCACTGCTGTCATCAAAAATAATCTTTCTTGCATAGATTCAACAAAAACAACAAAAAAAAAGGATGCTCATACTCAAAAGGTAAAAATGATAGAATGATAGAATATATCTCTGAAATCTTAGTGCAGGTACTTTTGTCATTAAAGCCTGTATCATATTGTATATGCTTGTTCCTAATGCAAAACAACATTTACCTGATTTTCTTTGTTACTGAGTCTGGGGCAAGAAGTTCCCTAAGGAAACCAGAGTCAGACTGCAAGTGTGTGTGTGTCTGTTTGTGCATTTTTAGCAGGGCTCTCCAAATGTTTTGGGATTCACTTACATAAACATAAATGAACCCTCACAACCCTCAAACAACAGGGTGGAGAAAGGAGAAAAAAACATGGCAAAAATTTCTTGACTCAGAACTATTGTTGGCAATGCCAAATGTAATTGAAAAAATCTAGGATGCATCAGCCAGCCCACATTCACCTTTGATGGTCTTTCAGCAGCTCAGTATGAAACAGCGCCCTGATAACTCACCTTGCTGCTTCTAGGTACCATACATAATGACCAATTGTCGCAAATCTGCCCTGGCTAACATTCACATCTAGAGAAAGGCATTTCCACAGATTTTGAGTCACAGTACATCCACTTTGGAAAGTGGAGATTTCTGGTTAGACGAATGATATGGCTGAACTCAAGGTTTAAGGGGAGGTGTCTTCACTCCAGGTAGAGAGCATTTGACTGTCTGGTCATTCCTCCAGGAATGCAGGATGCCTGCTATTTGCTCTTCAGAGTGTGACAGCAAGCCCTATCCACTGGTCTGGGTTTTGACGTTATGGGTGACACCTGTATCTCAAAAAAGATTTCAGCACTACAAAGAGTCTGATTCAGGGACTTTGTTCAACTACCTTACCTTACGTTATTATACACTCTCAGACAATGAAGAGACAAACCCAACAGAAGTCTACAGCAAGTACATAAGAGGATTATGAAGAAAGTATCATTGTCAATGCCTGTTACAATAAAAATATGCACGAATTACACAAAACTGGTAGTAAAGGAGAAAAGATGAGACAGGCTTCTGAGATTAGTAAACCAGTGTTATAAATACTCTTTCCATCAAATGAAGCAAAATAAAGATCAAAGCCTACTGTGTGCTAAAGAACAGCTGAGAAGGGTCTTTATTTATTACAAAGATCTTATTAAAGATCTAATTTTGCAAGGTGGTCAACGTACATACTCCCCCTGGATGAATTCTAAATGTTTGGTCAGGTCTTGCCTCAGTCTTGCTGCAGAAGGACGCTTTACAGCTATCTCATGGCAGTTTAAAGTCAGTTATACTTGCGAAGAGAGATTTGTCATTAAATGAGATAGTTATATGTTTGCTCAATGTATATAGGATTCAGTTGTGAATTCACAGGAGTCTTTATCTTGGTTCAACAGAATTTGGGCCCTAATACAGGGCTAAGCAATTACTGAAGCAGAACCCAATTGTTTTGTTTGTGTGGTGGTTTTACCCAGCTAAGCAGCAGAACTCCACCACAACCGCTCTCTCACTCCCCCTCCTCAAAAGATGAGGGGGAGAAAATACAATGGAAAAAGGGCTCAAAGGTTGGGATAAGGATAATTTAATTAAAGGGAAAAAAAAAAAAAAGGAAAAACAAACAAGCAAAGGCTGCATGGAAGCAAAGAGAGGAAAAAAAAATTCTCTACTTCCCATCAATGAGCGGTGTTTGGCCACATCCTGGGAAGCAGGGCCTCAATGGTTGTTCGGGAGGACAGACATCTTCATTATGAGAGCCCCCCTCTCTCCTTCCCCTTTCCCAGCTTTTATTGCTGAGTGTGACACCACATGGTATGGAATATCCCTTTGGTTGGTTCACGCCAGCTGCTCTGGTGATGTCCCCTCCCAGCTGCTGCCCACCCCCAGCCCACTGGGTTTGGGGGGTTTGGAGGGTCTGGGTGCTGTGCCGGCGATGCTCAGCAGTAGGCAAAACACTGGTGTGGTATCAGTGCTGTTCTAGCTACACGTGCAGAGCACAGCATGGTATGGGCTGCTGGGGGGAAAGTGACCTCTATCCCGGCCAGACCCAGTACAGTTTGTCCCACTCTATATAGCGAGGCTCAACTTACTACTACGTACTGCTCACGTATGTTTGCAACGGGAAGGTTCCAAGTAGTTGAGCTCTGCTCCCACTTCCTTTCCTTGGCTTCTGTCTCTCACTTTGTACTGCTTTGGGTGCTTTTCACAGAGGAAGTGAAGTTTTCTGCTGGGGTAAAGAGCTAAGTCAGCTTGGCAAAGATTCCAGCAGGAAGGAGTGCAGAGGAGGAAACAGTAGGACTGCAAAGAAGGGAGGAAAGGGAAAGTGAGCCTTTCCCCTTTCAATAGCAGTGAGCTGTTAGGTCAGCTTAGTACCCTGCAGAACCACAGCACAGAGGCTGGGCTCACCAGGTAGTATCTCTCCATGTTCCACTCCAGCTGTCTGCAGGATCATTGCATCACCTATTATGAGCAACTATAGAAATTTTGATGCTCCAAGAAGAAGAAACAGGGCAACCAAATTAAACAGATTAAAAAACAAACAAACAAACAAAAAAAAAACAAAAAAACACCCTCACCACACTCAACCTTTTGAAAGACTTCTAAAATCCTGTTCTCTCCAATGCTGAGACTGCCAATTATCATTGACTATGTCCCTAGTAACCAGAACAAAAGTGATATTTTAACTATAGAGACAAATGTATGGAGTTCATTCTCCAAGTGGAAAAAATCCCCTAATGTAACACACTAACCAAAACCATGGGCATTATACAAAATATTTCCCCTTTTACAAAGAGAGGGGGAAAAGGTAGTTACAGTGGACTGAAATGGACTTAATTAGTCCATTAGACCTCATCACAGCCATAAATAGAAATTTAGAATGCAAAGTATTTTATACTTAAAAAAAAACCTTAGAAGGATAGTAAAAAATATTTTAAAATAAGCTATGCTTAAAATCAGTTGGTTTCTCAAATTGAATTACTAATGGTGTATTTAGTTACTTACTAAATAAAATCATAGAATCATTTAGGCTAGAAAAGACCTCTGAGATTGTCTAGTCCAACCATTGACCTAGCACTGCCAAGTCTATCACTAAACCATGGCCCTAAGCACCACATCTCCACGTCTTTTGAAGACCTCCAGGGATGGTGACTCAACTACTTCCCTGGGCAGCCTGTTCCAATGCCTCACAACCCTTTCAGTGAATAAATTTATCCTAATATCCAACCTAAACCTCCCCTGGTGCAACTTGAGGCCATTTCCTCTTGTCTAATCGCTTGTTGCTTGGGAGAAGAGACTGACTCCCACCTCGCTGCAGCCTCCCGTAAGGTAGTTATATACAGCTCCCTCAGCAGCCCCTCATAAGACTTGTTCTCCAGACCCCTCACCAGCTTTGTTGCCCTTCTTTGGGCACGCTCCAGCACCTCGATGTCTTTCTTGTAGTGAGGGGCCCAAAACTGAACACAGTATTTGAGGTGCGGCCTCACCAGAGCTGAGTGCAGAGGGACAATCACTTCCCTAGTCCTGCTGGTCGCACTATTTCTGGTACAAGCCAGGATGCTGTTGGCCCTCTTGGCCACCTGAGCACACTGCTGGCTCATCTTAAACTGGAAATTCATCATAGCATGATTTTTAGAAAAGAGATCTTTATGCCTCAGTTAAAAAAATTCTTACAAGGCTGAATGACGTTTTCACTTTACTACAAAAGAACTGAGAAAATAAATGTTACTATTTCAATTGAGATTAAAATGTTCATTTTAACAATCTGCCAACTTCACTCTCTTTGCCACGTCGTCTTTTGGACAATTTCCAAATCCATTAATTTAAAGATGTTGCCAGCTATTCTAAAGTTAAAATCATTCTAAATGTATTTTTAAACCAAGATGTCATTTCTTGTATAGATCTCTATCGTGTTTTCCTTAATGAAAAGGAGGAGGGGAAAAATGAAATCACTGGAGAAAGAGTCATTTTCTTTCAGAAATCTGACCCATTATTTATTAAAAGTCAATACAAATTTTGTCATTGATTTCAAATGAGTTACTACTGGGGTCTCTCTTCATCTGTAAGAAATTAATACAGAATCAGTGAAACAAAGGACTACCTTGCTCAGTATGGTTCCAAATGTCTCATGAGAAAGTGAAAGCACTGATAAAAACCCAGCGAAACTCCCCCAGTTTAATAGACAGTTCCCGCATATACCTTAGCTCACGATGCATAGCATTTATTCTTGTTTTATATACAATGCTTTAATGAAAAGAATTAAAATGTTAACTGCATTCAGCTCTAATTTACTGATATCTAACAATCTCTATTAAGAAAAAAAGATACACAGGTAACTTCTCACAACAAAACTCACTGAAACATGAAAGTTCAAAGCAATGTAAGCTGAAAACTACTTAAAAAGGAGCATCAGCTCTTTTAGAGCTGAAATCAGGAAGCTAGGCACTGTTTTGCTACCAGTACAGATGATAAGTTTCAGGTCCAAATTTCAGGGTCAGGAAATTTACCATTTTCAGTAAATATCTGCTTATATGCTGATTTTACGTCTCGTAAATAATGCTTATGCTTCCATGTTTATTCCAGTTCAATATGCCTGAGATGACATTTAAAACCTGTCAGACTGAATTTAAAGATATAAAAGTGTTATTTGCCCACACCGTGCTACGTTTGAAGTGCTGAGATTTAAACTACCATAAGATCTGCATAAATGTAGGGTCCAATTCTTTTTATACATATTCTTAGTCAGCATAAGGATTCAGTGAAGGACAAGAATCAAGTGTGCTTTATTTAGATTTCTAATTCTTTCTATATTCTCTCAATTCGCTTGCAAAAGTAGGGAAAACACAAGCAGTTTTGCTTTAATTATTGTTATTCTTTGTGACCAATTCAATTTTAAAAACAGAACAGAATTAAAATTCAACTTATTTTTCAAGATTTAAAAAAAAATATTTTACCAAATAAATACCTCCAGCTCAACTGAATTCTGTAACTCAACTTTAACAACAAAACAGGGTTTGCTAAATAGACAGGGAAAAAAAGTATAAATCTGTGCTTTGTACTTTTTCAGAAACTCATTTGCTATTCTGGGGCAAAAATAAACTTTCCTTTTCAAAAATAGCCTTCAAGAGGCAACACAGCAAATGAGTGAAGCACAAGCTTGCAAAGATTTCATCTTGTCAACGGATGAATTTTAAGTGAAACACCTTCTCTCAGAATGAGGTTCTCAAAGCCACTGTAACTAGGTTGCAGCACACCTCTTGCTGAGACAGGTTTATAGGAACGCTTCCAAAAGCCAGATTACAGGGAAACAAGGGAATTTATACAAGACATTAGAAAATGTGCAGCTCATTTTTCATGGAAGGGATATTTCCTAGAGAATACCACATCACTCCACCTCTTGATAAGGAAAGGTCAAAGTCCAGCTACTCACCTGTTCTCCAGTCTCAGCATTTGAGAAGAAAATGGGAGTTTGTTAGAAGAGTGCAGAGGAAGCAGTGAGGGGCAGTTTGCAAAGACTGTAGCTCGTGTTGTTGTAGAGAGACCTTCAAGGCACAAGGCAACATACGACTCAGCCATAACCAAATGCAGCAAGATATGCATGATCTACTAGCCCCAGAGAATACTTTTTCCTTATGGTAGGCACTAATTCAGATGCCAAAATTATTCATATAAAAAATGCTGCTTCAGCAATATTTCAAGGAAAGAATGAGAGTACCTCCTCAGGAAGGTCTACAGCCATGTTTTCAAACAGACAGAGAAAAAAAGGGAGTCATGGAAGACACTGAATAGGCCTTTAAAAACGCTGGATGACAGTGAAAGAGGGAAGAGGGGAAAAATACACTTGGTTCACTGTTAGGGGATTAATTATACAAAAATGAACCTTATTGCCAGCACTGGTTAACTTTAATTAGAATTATGTGTTAGAATTAATCCAGCACGTATAACCCCACCTTCATAATGCCATGTCCTTATCATTTTAATGGTATTTAAGCACTTAATTCCTTAAGAGTTCTTTTAAAATTTCAAATGCAATGGCATCAAGTACAACAAGCCCTACACTTATGTCTTCCTCATATAGCTAGATGCCTGAAAAGCTGTTGTTTTCCAGTCCAGAGATGAATGTATGCAGCTGGTCAGATGCTGAAGCTCAGTTTCACCCCAGAGAGCAGATTAATGGATCTGATAAACTAATTCTCTATGAACGAAAAAAGCTGCTTCCAGACTGTCACCAAATTCACAGTGATGGACACTTGGATGTTATAAGGTAGCACTGGCTACTAAACTACTTAGCTGTATTGGTTGCCACACATGGGATGCCACAGCACTGAAAACTGAAACAGGGCGATGGAGAACAAACATAATTACTTGAGCATCAGGACTTCGTCAGACTGGAGAGTGAGTCACTGTCATCACAGTATTACAGATGATACAAATTCTGAGCAGTTATCACTACTAAGGAAGCGATCCATAGGAATTACTTATTCTTACAAATAGTTATTAGAAGATTTGGGATTAAATATTGAGCAAACCTGCAGACTAAAATGACCATCAAAATTAAATTAGTGCTTTTGCATATGACTGCATGTCAAAGACGGTATGAAGGTGAAAAGTATAAATAAAGTCAAAATATCAGAGGTCTTCAAAATAAAATAATACTGTACTCTTTAGTGGCATAAGATTTCCCACTGTAAGCTTGTTCCCAGATGCAAGCAGCTGCTACACATACTTTTGTCCAGGAAACACATGGTTAGAAAATTATACTCCTAATTTTAGTGAAGATGAATATTTTAAGGCCATCCTGAGTGAAATCAGAATACAAATCCTAAAACTGGCTTCTGTTTAAGCATACACAATGTGACAAACAGTTGCTTACACTAGCATTGCAGAGAAAGCTTTTAAGACCATGCATATTGCAGTGTTTGCCTAGCTGTTTTTTGTAAATTCTAGTTATATGGCTTACCTCAAATGACAGAGGGTGGGGTAGGGAATGCTGTTTTATCTGTTAATCACTAGTTTTAATATAGATTAAATCAAACTAGTAACCAGGAACTTCACACAAGCATGGAGCTAGGAAACAAGAACATGAAGTGAAGGGAGATTCAACTTACAATTAAGTCTTGAATAAGTGAAACAGAAAGTATCCTCTTGACGCCATTTTCCACAATTACTCCAAGCCAATTAAGCACTCCCCAGTACCACAGATAGCTCTGTCCTCCATGCCAATAGCTTACAAAGGCAAAAGTGAGTGCTGTGGAAAAGAGCATTCCTGGAAGACTGGACTGAGATCCTCCCATGGGAACATAAATGTACCTGTAGGTGAAGTGATAGATAAGCAGTGTTACAGTTTTCACAGAAATCTCAGAAAAACATCCACTGCAGAATAAATTTGTTATTTTGTGGCATAAAAAATGGATTTGACTAACTACCTGACGTGCTCTATTTACATTGCCTGCCCCAGTTTCTGCAAAGCTGTAGACCACTTCATGAAATATGCGCACATACGATTTGGCAAAAAGGCAATTTCGTGGTCAAGGGACTCTGCATTAGAGAAATGTATGGGATAAACTATATTCTCAAAATTGCAAAAGACTTTGAGTTTTTTTTAAACTGCAGTAGGTAAACCAACTTGTATACACAAAAATTACACGTAATCTTCTCGTGAATTTAAATTATGACTCAACAATAAAATTTAAAACATTCTGTAAACTCCTAGTCATAACACAAAATGTTTTCCATTTTTCAGAAATGTAGACACATGCAAACATGCTTTATTTTTAAAAGCTTGTAATTTATTTTTAAATCTTTTATTAAAAATTGTATTAACTGAAAATATTTCCTATCCAGTTCTTGTGTTACACTGTCAGGATCATGTCTGCCTAATGACTTTTGCAGCACATGCACAACTCTCTCACCCCAAAATACTTATATGAAAGACTCTGCATGCAATTACGTTCTGTACTGAAACTGAATCCAGGAGTCAGAACCTCAGTCTTCAACTGATGCTTATAAGTGTCAAGAAAGCAGTACTCGTTCAACAGAAACACCAGAAGCAATGGGATTCTGAAAGCTGATGCCATTTTCTGGGTCACTTCCTGCCTGCCTAGAGGGCTACATCCACTTCTGGCAGTTTCAGAATAAGGCATGGCCACTGTCCAGCCTTTATTTTAAAAAGTTGCATGTTTCTGTCAACACCTCGAAGAAGCTCATCGGGCAATGGAGTTACCACACTGCTCAAGAATACCAGTGAGAAGATGCTGTATGTGAGAACTGCCAGTGACAATTCCCTTTAGCTGTCACTCCTTCGGCATAGTGCACCGTAGTCATATGTGAGACTATTCCTACTTGGCAAGATAATTAAAGGAATTTTTTTTTCCACTGAAATTTTTATCTCTGGTTTTCAGTTTTTACATTCAGAGATAAACACCAGCTCAAAGATTTTAAAGGGAAATTAACATAGCACTTTATTCTTAACCCTTGGAAGTAAAACACAGTATCAGGGTAAAATAAAATGATGAGAGTAATTAAGACGTAAATGGAAAAGTCATTCAAAAGAACCCTTTCTAATGCTCCAAATTCTCTCTAAACATAATATCAATACACCTTTTTACTTCCACCTGCTACAAGGAACATCTGATTATATTTATGGCAATTTTCAGTGTGTTTTTTATTAAGCATACAAAAATAAACAGAAATTGAAGTCAATAGCTTTTATATATGTTGTGGTTTTCTTCTCTTTCTCCTTCCTTTTTTTTTCCTCAGGCCTAGCCTTTTCTCATCACATAGCTAAAAAACACGGTGTGGCAGTAATACATACTTACAGTTGCAGTCAATAGGTCTAACAGCAGACAGGCATGCCGTAGCAGCCTGTAAGCAAACAGATCCCCTCCATGGCTCTCCCTGTGATCTGACACACAGGATGAAGAGAGCAGAGCCACAAACCACTGCTGCAGACATTTCATAGGTGGCCAGACAAATTACTTCTACTCCAAGGACTACAGAGATGAAAGACCAAGGAAGCTCATCACCTCTTAGGACCTCCTTCCACAAAGCCTCCCCTCTCCCTTTTTAAAGGCTAATTGTTGGATTTTCCAGGTAGGGTCAGTTGTAATACCCCAGTTCCTCTGACAGACTGTGTTCCTCACAGCCAAGGAACCACGATCCTCTGAGCAGCCCGGCCTCCCTCGTGCCTCCCTTGCGCCGCCAGCACAGCATCTCATGGTTCCACAGACGTTCACCCACAGGAGCCAAAACAGGACACTGCAGATGCTGCCGCCCTCAGCAAAGCTCATTCACAGCTGGACATTTACTGAAATGTGGTGTTTAAAAGTAACCCAGATGCCATCAGAGAGGACATCTCTCTGTAATGATACCTTACTCTAATCACTAAGGAAATCTTTCTGCTGATCTCGGAGGGTACTGGGTTAAATGCACTGCAGAAAACATAGCTTGTACTGCAGAAGTAGCTCTGGGTTTCTGTACAGTCCCTTTCCCTGCACTGAAGGACAGAAGCTGTGGTATAGGCACTGGCCATCTTGTGAGCACACATAGCATAGCTTCTGCTGTCACTGGGACTGGCATAGCCAGGAATGGGCACAGCAGCAGCAGCTTATTCTTTCACAATTGTGGTTCAGTTTAGGTTGCTCTGAATGGCTTTCTGAGCACTGTGTAGAGAAAAATATGCTATTTTCTGATTTTCAGTGTTTAACGACAGCAGTTAGTTGAGCAACGCTAATTTAGATTTTGGTGAATCTTCAAGGTCAGTTCCTAGCAAGGCCCATGGCAATCGTGCAATCAAAAATTCACTTGCTCTGTCCTTGTGAAGACCTGTCTGCGGAAGCACAGAAGCCAAACAGAGCCATGAAACCTTTGTCAACCTTTCAATTCACTACTGTGGGGATTCTGCCTCCTTGCCTGGTGGAAAAATGCAAAGCAGAAAGCAAAGCCTTTCTCCCTTTCCTCCAGCTACCAGAAGAAAACAGAAAGCAGGCTGGCTGCCACTTCTTGTCACAAGGCCACTAACTGCCTTCAGGCTGCGTGGCCATGCCTTCGCTTGGCAGGGCGCCCACTGGCAATTTTCAGGTAGGTATAAGAGGCTGATGGCGTTGAGTCATTTCTCTCAAGCAGTGTGAAGAGCAATTCTGTATGTCCTTATGTTATATACACAGAAAAATTTGTGCAAAATCCACTATTACGTTACAGAACCAGCTTTGGTTTCACATCAGAAAAAAATGTACATGCTACCTCATCATAAACACACCTCACAGCCATGCTATGTACCTGTGTTCAGCCTTACGTGGACAGGCCTGTGTACAAGCAAGTAGGCAACTCAGACAGTGTGCAGCCAGGGCCAGAACCTGGCCCCATGCCAGCTACTTTCTGTGCTTTCTGATAAAACCATAATTGTCTTGCTGAGGAACCACCACAAGAGCCCTTTTTGTTACAAACATGCATTTTGCTTATTTTTGAGCATCATGGTAGCTTAGAATCTAATTTCTCAATACTTTGCCTATGAGTTTACACAGAAAAGTACTCATTTGATTACAGAAAGCTATATTTATGCTAAAGAAAAGTAAAGCGTGAGGGAGAATAAACCAGTGAACAGTATTATTAAGCCAGAAAATAGAAGAAACATTACCTCGATATTACTATATATGACAGAATACATGCTTCGTAAATAACAATTATGTTTCCAACCAGTAGAATAGAATAAATTGTTTAGAAGACACTTTTTTCTGCCATGGTTTCAACCTAAGATGCTTCCTGTAGTGAAATGAAATGGTGTGCCCCTTCAGCTCGAGAATAAGGCTCTACATGTACTAGTAGCTGAAGGAAGGAAACGCAACCCCCAAAAGGACAGCATGGAGCTGCTGCTGCTCTACCCACCTCTCCTGAGGATTCAGGTGAGATTTCTGGTCATGGAAGAAAGCAAGGATCAGGTCCATCTGCCCTATGTCCCTGTGTTAGGGCTTCATAACTCCTTCAGATACAAGAAGCCTGCCCTAAGATCGAATTCAGCTGAGGATGCTTTGATACACAAGCATGACGCTGGTATGCAATACCTTCTTTTCCAGTGTGTCTATCCCTTCCTTCTTAAGAGAGCACGAAGTCTTTACACTCAGTGTGACACCCAGAATCTCCAATAACTGGAGACAAATGAGATTTGGATAAGAGGTAATGGGATGGGGATGAAAAAGAGCCTCTTACAGTACATTAGGTAAGTTGTTTGGTCCTCCAGTTCACTACCAAAAATCAGTGAGGAGGAAAGGACGTCCAGAGAGAGAGGGAGGGGGAGAGAGAGAGACGTTAAGGCACAATGGCCACTAAAATTTGATGTCTTATATATGCATGCATCCCAACTTTTTCCTTCTTATCAACACTACCATATATCTTCAGTCTGTCCTACGGTCCTTCTGCACTGTGATTTGAAGCTAAAAGTTTACGCATACGGAGAGGTTACTATAGAGCACGCTGATCTGCTGTGCTGCATAGAACACAGCATTACATAAATATCTCATTGTAAGCTTCCATGCAGTTTTAAGACTATTTCCATCTCTAATCACAGAAAATCCACAGAGAAGCTCAAAACCCATAGTTCAGGGACTCTTAGCACATAAAAGTAATCACAGATCTTCATGTCAGACTAACACAACTCAAAGGAACACCCTTGTAGAAGAATTTCTTAACAGCTCATAAGCAGATTACACATTTACTGTAGATGTGCAAGGAAGGCAGATTTATCTGAAAAATGTGGTGCTAATGTGCAACAACTTTATCTTAATTCACATGCACACACAGAAAGAAAGCTCAACAGTTATTTGGTGGTCAATGAGCCAAAGACAGATAAATGAAGGAAAGCACTGAAGTATTTTGCAAAGACAAAAGGATGTTAAAGAGGTGGATTTGAGGATGGTAACTGGTCATGCCCCTCCAGGTAATTTTAGAGGAACAGGTAACTGTCCCCTAAGGGGGGAGCCCTTGAAAATCAGATAGGAAGATTAGACCTGTGGAAGACAGTATCAAAAAAATGCAGGCCAGGTGAGTATTTAAAAATAAAACATCACCTTAGGGGATCAAAAGTAAGATCCTGCCAAAAGTTCGGGAGTGAAATTTGTCAGCCCTATAGCATATTTCTTACTGCAGCACTGAGAGAGAGAGAGAGAGAGAGAGAGAGAGCGAGAGAGAGTGTGTGTGTGTGTGTCAGGGTGGACGGACACAGTCACCCTCCGCTTCCCAACGCATGGCTTCTACAGCCCTGCGCCCGGCTCAGGCACATCCCTGGACACAGCACGGTGCTATCGGGTTCAGCGAGGTCGGGCAGACAAGACCATCCAGGGTCCTAAGAAGAGCCCAGATATTTCCTGCTGAAAGGACTGAGGAAACATCAAGGCAGGCTGTCAAGCAGGAACTCATGAAGGCCACAGGCCAGGTTTTCCCAGGCTGGCTAGACCTGCCCTAGTGACAACAGGGGAAGGCGCTTCGCATGCTGGGTGGAGAAGCTGTGCATGTTGGAGGGATGGAAGAGGAGAAAAAGGTGAAGGGGAAGAGCTAAGGGAAGGGAGAGGGGAGAAATCAATGTAGATTACGTACCTCAAAGCATCTGGGGAGTATTTGAGGCACATAAATTCTAATCAATACTGAAAGAAAGTCACATAGTAAAAACTAGTTGACACCCCCCCACACCCCCCCCCACACACCTGACACTACTAAGCACACATTCTCAGGCCATACCCTCCCACCGTAAAGATGACGTCAGCCTTCACAAACAAGAACATACATGCTGTTAAACATGTTACTTTCCCAAACAAAGCATAAGTGGGGGGGGGGTGTCTTCTGAATAACCAAGTACCTTACTTTTAGCCCCGCTTACAGTAGCTTAAATCAGCTTATCTACAGCCAGCAAGCTGCTCCATTTTCACAACTTATCTTAATTTTAGCTCACTAAGTGAACATTAGAGAATTGGATAAAATATGTAAATGGTACCACTTAAGTCCCTAGAGTAATGCAAACAAACATAATAGCTGAGGTATTTAAAAGTGACATTTACTTCAAGAGAATAACTTTTAAATCCAATAACCATTTTGTTAGTTTTCTTGAAGTGGTAATTTATAAACAGTCATAAGAGATCTGACAGTCGTTTTCTTAGAAAACACTTTTTTTCCCCCTCTCTTTTAACGTTATCTACATGACAAAGTTTTTAGTCTGATAACTTTAGAAAACCCCTAAGAGGAGCATTTGCAACCAGTTAAGAATCAATCTGAAGGGCTTTCTTCCTAGAGGCCTCAATATACTGTTTTTAATTCCATATGCATCTAATTTCAAACATATTTAAATCTTGAAGTAAGTGCAAGTAAAGCACCTGTTTAAATGCTGTTCTGTCCAGGGCCTTTCTTCAAAAAGCACTTAAACTTCTTCTTGAACTAAGGCCATATAGCAAGATGCATGCTATCCATGATTTGTCTTCCCCTGTCCTTAAATATTGGTCTGGGAATGTTTTACCCAGAAGCAGATGAAACGTAAATTTAAAAAAAAAAAAAAAAGTGAGTTTGCTTGTAATGGCAAACTGCTTGTAAATACAACTATTTTATGATCCTCTTCTGGTTTATTTCTGGGAATACTGGTGCTCAAAATTCCAATGCCTCTTTAAATTTCGAAGCATTCAGGGGTATACCGTACTATTCTGAGCTGTACAGTTACATAGCCAATATAGTCAAAGTCAAAAAAAGCAATAATAAAGTTTTCTATCTTACATCATGACAACAGAAATGGTTTGGGGTTCTGTACAGTGAGAGTGTCCATCTGCAGGCACGCATACAAAGTTTTCTCCATGCAGCATTATGCCTGGAGAATGTGATCCTTTAAGACAATAAAAAGATCTTCATCACTAGTTAAAAAAATCAATGCTCAACTGAACCTGAACAATTCTGAGAAGAAATTTAGATAGCCAAGCTACTGTTCATTTTGCTACTGAATTTTTCCCAAGGATCGTCACCACAAAATAGATTTGAATGAAATATAATGTGTAGCAGGACACAGGGTGAGAAGTAGAGAGCAATTCCCTCTAAAGCTGGGGCTGGGCTTCATTTATCCATTTATTTTTTCATCCTGTGTTTTCTTTTCGTGGCTTTAGACTATTGATTTTAAACTTTTTCTCTACAGTATAAGAAGAAGATTTCAGGCCAGTTCTGCAAATTCTTACTTCTGGGTGAGCTCTTACGATTCCTATTTTGTCAATTTAAGCTGTCACTGACTTTAATGGAGCTACGCGGAGTGCATAAGTAAAGCACATCTGTAAGTCTTTGCGAGACTGGGTCCTACAGGAATAAATCCGTTTTAAATCACAGAAACATCTCCTGTAAACAAGACTTTGAAGGCTGAGCCCCCCGTTTCCACCTGAAATCAAAAAATAACAGTATCATTTGGCAAAATTTCCGTTAGGGGAGGTAAACGTTGTTTTTACTGTGCAACCCAATTTTTTACATTGTCTAATAATTTTGCTGGGCTGTTGGCAAAGCTTTTTAAGCTTTGTAAGATTCTCTCACCTCACCAGCTTAATATGATGTTTAGACAGACCCTGACAAACACAGACCCTTTAAAATAAGTAAGCTAATGTTGGCTCCAGGCAAGTCTTGCTAAATTACCACAAAAATGCTTAATGAGAAATTAAGTCCACTTAGGTTATAAAGCATTAATGAGAATACTCATATGCAAGAACACCCAGCTTTATAAATATGACCTGACTTTTGGTTCACTTTCCAGTCATTAATGTGTTTCCTTATACCGAGCATGCAGTTTCCTATTAAAAAACTGAAAAGTATTTTTATGTATTTTTGTTCCCTTGGATTCAACACCAAATATGATCTGAGTCTAGTCCATATGTCAAAGGGCAGATAACTGTGGAATATTGAATAAATCATTTTGAATTCACTCTTGTAAGGAAGCTCACGCTTTCAAAGAGATTCATTTATTTCAAATGAAATTTTAATCTGAATCATAATACTTCCTTTTAATAGAAGGAGTTTCATTGCTGACAGACTGCTGTGTTTAGTTTTCTCTTAACTGCGTCTAGGAAATAAAGAAACCCTACCTACCACCTGCAGTCAAACACAAAGCTATCAGACACCTCTCTTTGATCGCAGTGGAAATGGGATAGGTTCCACATGACCAAACGCCCAAAAGACCGTTCAAATCTCTGCAGCCCGAGGCAGGATCCCATCCTCTTTGCTGACGGCAGGAGTCTATCTGTTATTGCTGAAACCCCCAAGCTCAGCGGCTGTGCAGGAGGCAGGAGCAGGCACCTCCTGCCTCATCCCACGTAGAGCCTGCAGAGCTCCCTGAAGATGTTCTGAACTCCCCTCCCCTCAGGGGCCCAATTCATCCCCAGTGCTCACAATACACCCACCATGTGCTGGTAATATCCCAGCTCGGCACGAAGCACAGCGATCAGGCTATATTCCTTTGACAACCTGGCTGTAGGAGGGATCTATTAATAGCACTGTCACTCTTTGCTTATAAAACAGCAGAGGTCGGGCTCTTTGCCAAGGAGAACAACATATCTTGTCTCCCAGAGGAGTGCTCCAGCTGCCGGTTACCAGGCTGCCACCAGGCAGAAAAGAAAATTAGATTCAGAGAGTGAGTATGCAAGAAAAAACAGGTCTGTGGCTAAGGCACTACCCTGAGACATGCAGGGATCCCAGCCCTGGTCTCTGCACCAGCAGTTGCTCACCATGCACTAAAGAATCATTAGACAAAATGCATAAGCAAAACCACAAACAAAAGAATTTTTTTTCCCTCATTTTCTTTACTTCTGACTGTGGCACTGGAGGCCCACCTCAAAATCCAGAGCTCCACAAATCGGCACTGGAGGTTGCACGGGCACAACTTTCCCACACATAAAGCTTTTGCAGCAAGTCTCTTCCCTTGCCATCTCCCGTCTCACCGTAAGTGTGCATTCACAACAGCATATTTTACAGTAGTTTTCAGTGACAGCTATAGCAACAGAGACAAATCCCACTGTTTTTTCCTCCTGTGCTTATGTCTGCCCATATTAAACTACTTGTGTTCAGTTCGTGAAAAACTGTTAAGTACATGTCATTTGCTGCTTTGACCTTGCCAAGAATAAAGTGCTACATTCTTTCCCCTCTCTTAGAAAATCACTTGATTTCCACACACTTAAGTACAAGTCATTTAGCAATCCTGCTAATCTTAGTATGCCAGGTACATCAGACAAAGCGTGGATCCATCCATATCCATGGATTCAGATGTTTACAATACACTCATCACTGCGCACTTAACAGCTATCTTTTCCATTATGCCTCTACCAAAGGGGTGCATGACATGCCATCAGTACAGTAAAAATTGTATTATTTTCCTCATTAAGATATTTCTACTTAGAGACAAGGTGATCAAGTTTAACAGCACCCTGCAATTTGCCAGGTAACAGAAAAGATTGCTTAATCTTTACAGATTCCTCTGTGGGGAGCTTGATGATTCTTCTGCATTTATATATCACCTTGTATACACGCATGTCAATATCCACAGACCACACAGTAGTTTCACCAAACCATGCAATACTTTTGCCTTGCTAGGCTAGCAGAAACCAAGGCTTCAGAAGACTTTCACCTGGTGCATCAGAAATACAAATCACTGTGAGACCAGAATAACATTCAAGACCAAAAGTTCCAAAGTCAGTGAAGCTGTCAACAAAATGTACTGCAAAGGCATCACTAAAAGAAACCAAAGGCATGTAATCAATGTAAAGCAGAAATACAGGAGAGAAGTTGCTTAAATATTGCAGAAAATATGATGAATATCAACGTATCTACTTAAATACTGAGTAGCATTACACATTCCTCCAAGTTACATGTACCCAAAGTTTAGAGTTAGGCTTCTGACATTATTCCAAGCTAAGTAATTCACTCACTGCTCTTGAGTTCACGTTTCTTAGAATATACTGTCCACAGTTCTGGGAAAAGGCTATTTATAAAATACAGCCACGACACAGAGATGTCTAGGCACAGCTGGGATGACTTAATATTATATAGCACCTTTCACACTAAAGAACTCTTATACACTCCACAGCCTGTGTCAGAAACACTTCAAACAGCAGCAGAGTTAAATCCCCTCTGATGTAGAGTACAATCCTTATTTATCAGTACAAATCAATGTTGCCTAATTGTTATATAAATGAGAACGGATACCAAATTTAATCAAGCAGAGTGAAATAAAATATTTACTTTTCTTGAAGTGGACCCTTAAATAATGGTTTCTTTTTTTTCCCATTTGTAAAGAAAGTGTAGTCACGCTCTCTTCACACCAGCCTGGAACATGGTTCAATCCAGATACAAACTTAAGGGGGAAATGTCAGTTCCTGTGAACTCAGGAGCTGACAGGGGACTGGAGCTGAACAAATCAAGAAAAATTCAACAGAGCAACAAATTATCCCAATGCAAAGGTAATTTGCTTCAGTCAGAAACACTGTAGCTACAGCCAGAAATTTAAATATACATGTAAGTCAAACCATGGAAAGGAGGGGAAAGAAACAGAAACAAAAAGACATGCTTAAGGAAAAAGGAACAGTAAAAGCCTGTTGGGAAAAAAACCTCAGGATATCACAGACAGGTAAGTAGAAAGTGTTCTAAAGATCTTATTCTCCTACAACACTTAGTTGCGTATCTTCTGTCCAGTTGCCTACAGGAAGTCTGCTTGTTATAAAGAGGGAACAAATAATGACTGATAAAAGAAAGCTGAAATATTTAATGACTTCTCTGCATTGATCTCCATGAAAACCCCCAAGACAATGAATCAACAAAACTTGTTTTTTTCTGGGAAGTACAAGTGTAGGTCAGAAAAGGTAGGAAACGTGTTAAAGACTATTATGACTAGTCAGCAGCATCACAGGCAGTGCGTTTTCAGGAAATTGTCTGAAAGATACTCAAGGAAGCAACTGGTCCACACGTTGGGCCACCAGAAATTTTCTTTCCTGTATGCTGCTTCTTCAAGATTTCAACAGACTGTAAAAGACAAGCATAAACTCCATTTCTGTCTTCAAAAGTGGGGGGAAGCAAGCAGGAGAAAAAAAAAAAAAAAAAACCCATCCAGCTTGGGAACTACCTAAATTCTTGGTAGTACTTTGGAGCAAACTATTAGACAGCAGCCTGTGCTCACTCCATCCTTAGTACTCGGGGCTAACCAGTTAAGAAACAGCATGTAGCTTCAAGGAGTTAAATAGAAACAGTAACATCAAACTGGTATGTCTTACCCAAAAAACATCAATTATAACCAAATCTGTCAGTTAAAGTCTAAACAATAACCTAAAGAACATAATGGTAGGACAGAAAGCAGAAGCTATGGTTTAGCTTTGAAACTGCCTGACATATTCACCAAGTATTCAAAAAAGCATTAAAACTGATTCAGGATTCAATAATGGTTTCACTTCCTAGTGCCCAGAGAAACGGAAATTGCATGCAGAGTGTGCATTACTGGGACTAATTTACATCTAAGAGCACTTAAATAGTGGACTAAATATAAGCTTGGAAAAATGCAATATGCATTTTTTCATTTTGTTATGGACCAGCTCTCTTCCTTCCGTTGTAGCTTGTATTCCTCAGCAACAGGGCTGTAAGCTCCATGCCTGGGAGAGCACCAGCACAAAATGCCTCCATCCTACTGTAGTGTTGCCATGATGACAGTGAAGATGACAAAGCAGGAAGCACACATGTGAACAGACAACTTCTTACCACGCTGAATGCAACCAGGACGGTCTGCACCCGCAAGCCATGGGTGACACAGGATGGAGGAGAGCTCATCCCCGACTCCAGCCTCAACTGGGAGGCAGCAGCTAACCACTGCTCTCAGTCAGTGGTTTCCCACCATCATGCTGAGACCGGTGTCTGACGGGGTCACTGCATCTCCCTGTCATGAGTCACCACTCGTACCGGTGTGACTCCACTTAGAGAGCAACAAGCAGAACAACGTTGTCCAACACCTTCTGCCTCCCAGCTGTGACAGACACCTGCCTCCAGGAGCACTCTTCCCTTCCACAGACAGGTTACTTCAGAAGGAGGCAGGAGTACAGCATTTATACAGGCACAAGGTTTCAGATCCTGGCTGAGACCAAAGCTAAGATGTAATGAAAAGGAACATGAACTTTAGGTGCACCTTCACCAGTGATTTGACTGATTTTGCTCTGAAGTAGACTAGAAAGGAGACTAGAAATGCTCAGCCAACTGAAGGAGTAGTCTCCCATTCTCCCCCTGCTTTTACCTAGAATCCATGATTCTCAGTTATGAGCTCATATGGTGGTAGAGCATAACCATACGGACTGAATTCATGCATATCAAAAAGTCAAACAAATTGCCTTGGGTCAAGTGCGTTGACGACGTTCTGGAACATCTTCCGTTTACGCTGCAAATGGTTTGTTTAACAGCACCACTGCAGAGATTGATAATGACAATCCAAATCTACAGCACTGATTACTGATGTTGAGAATTAATGTGAATTTGAGTAGCCATAAAATGATACTTTCTCATTTTTACTTGCTCATCCATTTTGTTATTACTGATGCTAGCCTTCTTCATTTGTGTTTCTCACCTTTTTCTATAAACTGAAGAGCCCCCAGTCCCAAAAAAGCAGCCCAATCCATCCTCTCTCCATTACCATCTGTCCTAAAAGGCAACTTTTCTGTGATTACCTCAGTCTCCATTCTGTCCTGTACACTTTAAAACTGTTGAAAAGCAATTAAATACAGTAATATGAAAGTTTAGAGCAGATTCACTAACATAGAGAGAGTTACAGGCTAAAACTGCTGACTGAAAAAACATGAATGATGATTGAAGACTCTGAACACCACCAGATGCCCAAATCGTTTGTTCAGATTGCTAGACTATTTCTAAGACAAAGGGAAAATGCAAGTGTTCTGTTGTATATGCACCAGAATATTACCAAGGTGAGCACTGGATTTGAGACAATGATGACTAAGATCACCTTATTTGCTCTTAGGCCAGACCATATTTTCTTTTATTGCCAGCAAGATTTTCATCATCCATTTCAAATGAATCAGGATCTGGGTTCTGTGCTCATTTTCTTTGCCAGGTTCCTTTGGCACTGAACCTTCTCTGTTCTACTCCTATAATGCACCAAACCACATGCTCTTCAAAACTTGAGGACAGAAAAATCAGAAAGATTTCCTGACCTTCTCATAGTTATAGGTGATGCTACAACTCAGTATTTCAAGAAAAAAAGGATTGAATAATTGTGTTTTATCTTTTTTTCTGCATGTGTTCACACACATGCTTCGGCTGGATGCATGCATGTTTTGTGGATGCAGGGGAGGGGTTCATTAAGTACAGCATAAATTTAGTAGAGCAGCAAGACAAAAACAAATTCTTTCATCACTAAGTTTGTAGATTGGATTTAGCAGAGTAACTTGACAGATATTTTTCCAATTTGAATAAAATGTTATTTCAGTTTGTTCAATTTCCGGAGTATACGCATTAAAGGATTTCCATTTTAATCTAGAAAATAATGTTTCCTATATTCAAAAGTCTTTATTATAGAAAAGCTGATACCACATGCGAGATACAATGATTTGCTTATATGCTGGGCAGAATGGCCATATGTAATTATGATCTGGCTGTTCAATTTTAATCTTTTAAGCACTCCTGTACGAGAATTCTTACTACGCTTCCATGATCTATTGATATTTCTACTTGCATATTGATTGAGAAGTAATTATCTTTATAAGGTAGAGAAACCACCACAAAAATACAGTGCAAACTGAACTACAGTCCTTAACATCAAGCATGCCAGTTAAATCCTTTTCTGAGTACATGTACTGTCCTAACTTTGCAGCTGAACTGCAAGCTGTCAGTGTTAAGCTCAAATTTTGTTTAAAAAATGAACATACAGACACTGTTCTCTGTCTCTCAAGCTCTTTTCTTTGCCCTCATGGGATAAGCTGAGCATATGACAAAGCCAATGCAGGTAATCACTCTCAGATAGCCATTCGCTCTCTGCCTCTTCACTTCTCCTCTAAGCCATAAAGCACAAGCTGCTGAGGCTGCTCCTGAGATCCCAACAGGTAGCAACTTTCTGCTCCTAACCACCATGATGAGAAAGCAGTAAGGCTGGAAGTCAAAGGATATGATCACAGTCTCATTTAAGTGAGCTCCGATGCCCCTTTAAAGCTATAGGGGACAGCATAAAGCCAACTGTAACAGTTGATGTTAAAACCTTTAGAGCATCTGCTGCTGGCAGAAGAAGGTTGAGGACTTTGGGGATGACCACTGCCATTCAGAACATAAGGTGACGTCTACCTCCTACTGTCTCATGAGCAAAGAGTGGATGAAAGCGAGTGTGGGCAAATTTTAAATCGCATATTGAATTTCAGACCTAACTCTAGTTCTGAAATATACATTTCGTAACAATCATAATCCCTGTGATCAACAGGATCTTGGCAGAACATAAGATATTTCTATTTGCTAGCTACATCTGAGCAAGAAAACTTGGTCTTAGTTTCCATACAGCATTTTTTAACCTTGTTAGTTGAGTTCAATATTAAATATCTATATTCTGTGAAGAAAGATTAGTTGTGATTCCTGTGGCTCTTGTTTTGCTGAGAAGGTAAATTTTAAATCAATAGAAAGGGCATTCTTCTCCATCTTCTACCTTCAGCCACCTTTGCTATGATTTTTCACCTACCACAGGAGAACAGCAACAGAAAACCAATCCATGCTGTTCCACTTTAAGTCAGAACTTTTGAAAGGTAGGATTATCAAAATAACTTCAAGATCAATCTTTGGTATTGTGAACAAAAACATGTATCAAACACTTTCTGTATAATTCAAAGACCAAGAAAGTACAGACCAAGTTCACTTTTCAAGAAAGATAGAAAAAAAAAACGAAAGTACCAACCACTGGCTATTGATAAACTCTAACGCTTGTTTATTAGCCATTGCATGAAAGAGCCTGGTTGGTAGTATGACACAAATACATTGCATCTTTTATGTTAGTTTACTGGAAAAGAGGCAGAGAAAATCTAACACCTTGCAGGCTTGATCCGTACCTCTTGGGGGTGTTTGCACTACGTGCAAATAAGATAAGGAAGCCAACTACATCCTCTGGTTACCTGTGGGGTCTGTTAACAGCAACCAATCGACTCCAACCCTGTTCAAATTGAATTATGAAACTTAAATCAAAATTTCAGCACTGTTTCAGTACCACTTCTAGTCTAGCAATTAAGATTCTTGCTAGAAAGGAAGCAAACAAGTGTTCTCTTTCCAACTTCTTTATAATAACAAACAGAGCAGCGAAGTGCCTTTTTCTGAATCCAAGTATCTTATTCTGTACAAAGATCCTACAAGGATCAATGATATCACACAGCCTTGTCAGACCTACCAAGACTGGCTGCAGACAGCATCCAATGTCAGGCAGCAGCCTGTACAGGGTGCTTGGTATGCTAAGACAAGCCTATGCTGTCTGTGCTTCAAAATCTCCTAGCTGATAATGCTACTAAGATTTAACATTTTGCCAGTTCAGACAAAATCATTATAGTACAAACACTGTTCTTCTGCTGTTACTGGCTCTGGAAGCCATTATGTGAATGAAGAGGACAAGGCAAGTTCTGTAATTACATAGTCATGACGTATTTAAACTCTACTGATCCCATGTCAGATCCCATAGACCCAACTGTTATGCTTAGTTGGGACAGTATATACCTGGTTAAAATCAGGCATGTTTTAAATTAACATATAGAACCCAAACCTCTTAAAGTTATCCAAAAAGCTTTCAATTTATACATTCATCTTCTTTTCAAATGGGTAGTAACTATTACTCTTCACTTCTGTTTCTCACAGACTCCTGGACTGTACAGACATGGTATTTTTTTCAACACTCTCCATGTTGCAAATTTGTCTCTTAGTTTCTGTGCCTGGAGGATTCTCTCAAAAACCAAACTCCCTTAGGATCACCTGTCACAAAATCTAACGCACACAGACTGATTCAACAGCGCAAAGTATTGAGCTACCCCATTTCTGCCTCCCAAAAAGGTCACAAACTAGGACGATATTGTGACTTACACAGTGCAGCTCTTTCAACCTCAGCATATTCCAGCACTTCTTGCTCAACACTTACCATACTTCATGCTTTGACAGGAGACCAATAAGCACTGGGCAGGACTTTACATTGCTATCCTGGTTTCTTATCCGAGGAACACTTAATAGCTTACTGACAGGTAACACCAGACTGGGATTGTGAGAGCACTAATGAGCACAGCAAGGCTCACACCCCCACAGCTATTACTCAGCTAACTCAATGTGGATTTTTGCACATGTGTGAGAGAAAAAGGACAGAGAGGAAAAACAAGAATGTTTTAATAATAGCACCTGATCAGACCAAAGGTAGGCACAAATCAGTATCTCTCATTTATATTTTCTGCTGGCAGGAGATGATCAAGTATGCAAAACGTTCAAGTTGTCAAAACTCGACCAAGAGCTGCATTATAATTAGAAAATAATTGCTTGACATGTTCATCTTCATATTCTAGGCTTTCTTAAGTCACCATGATTCAGACGGTAATAACAGATAAAACATTCCTAAACAAACAGACCCAAAACATTTTATGTAAACCCAAAGTTTTAACCTCTACTACACTGCATTGGGATCAGATTCATCTAATAGCTAATGGACTGAACATACATGCTTCTAAGCAAAAACAGATTAGGATCTAGCTAGCTAACTGTGCTGGCTGGCACCATCTGCATGTACCCTACTGCTTGTTTTCACCAGCAGGTTTGCAAAAGTGAAAAAAAGATCATTAAAAGAAGCATATATGGAAATGAACTACAGAAGGGGAGAAAAAATGTGCTTTTTGTTCCTTTTCAGCATATTTTTTTCCTATGCAACTAAAATAGGAGACTCAATTTATGAAAATTAAAGCAGAGCTGAAGAAGGAATGAGACAGAAATTAAGTGTATCTTACAAATTTGTCATTTGACCGATAATGATGGAAATGGTTTTACTACCCAGATGGTAATAATGTTTTCAAATTATATCATAATTATTCAAATGCAAGTGACCTTGCCATGCATAAGTCTTAAAAACTGCTTGTACACTAGAAAGAACAGACTTTTGACTGTTTGCAAGCTGAAGGCTGATTATCCTGAAACATTGCATGCCGAGCAGTAATGTGTTCTGACTCGGTGAGAATGAGCTGACTGGAAGCAAGGTGAGACACATTAATTAAAATTTGTGCAGCACCTTGAAATTATAAAGTGATTTAAGTATGAAGTGTCATTATTACCACTGTACAAATAGAAATCTCTTCATGGGTGAAAGAACATATATGAAGCACATGCCTAGAAGTCCTCATTGCCTAGACCGTTCAGCTTACATACAAATTCTGTACTGACATGTCTGTTCCTAAAGATCATTTTTGGTTTCTCATGACTTTTTAGAAAAGACATTCTTTTCTTCTGCATACTTGCGAATGGGAGTTGCTTTCAAGGTAGCTAAGTTACCATCTTGCAATCACTCTTTAAATGCACAGGAAAATACCTTTAAAATATGCAGTCTGATCTAACGGCATGCAGCCAGTCCACATTCTCTCACCAGGGTTCAGTAAAGTTTGCTGCACATTGTCCGAGTGAAACAGATACATGGAAATCCATAATAAGGCAGATAAAAAGGTAAACAAAAGAAAATCTGTCACAACTATACAGGTTACAAATGCAAATTCCATTCTTTCTACTTATCTCACTCAGACAAGAAAGTTACATTGAATGTCATCGTAACATACTGCTTACTCACTGTATGTCATGTCTGATCCAAGATAGTTTTATCTATTCTAAACAATACTCAAAAGATTTATGTTTATTTTGAAGTTATTTTCAGGCACTGGTGAATGTTCTGTATTTTATTTCAAACAGTTGGTGGTTGTCAAAGCACATTCTTTCTTGTTCCACAAAAATGCTTATTGTATCCCCATCACTATGGTATCTGAATGCCTTGTAGTACTCTATTAAAACCAACTACAACAAAACCATACTCCGTGGTTTCTTCACTCACCACAGACGGGACAACGTGTGTGCAATAGAGCATAGCAGTTTGGCATGGAGGCAAGACTGTGTATGTTTTTCTAAGTGCATTCGTAAGTGAAACAAGCAAACCTCAAGAATCCTGCTCTGCATAAAGCATAAAGGGTGGTAATATTTCTTATGGCCCTTGGTTTGGGTAGGTGCTCACTACAAAACCAGGGGCTACATTGCCAGACAGAATAATCTGAAAGGACCGTCCTTCCCTTTTAAGCAGATAGAAGGACCCACTACCTTTGAAGATAAGGGTTGCTTACCTTAGTCCACCTTCTAGACCTTCACAATGAAATCTTTTGGGTCTCTGAACCCCACAGGGCCCAAATCTTGAATTTGATTAGTACTTTAGAGGGCAAGAGTATAGAGAACGCAGATAACCTTTCAGGTGTCAGTAGTAGTCCACAGTAGTGAAAAACTGCACAATAATATTTAGCATGAGCCGGACTATTTGACATATATCGCATTGTGGCACTCTATCTAGGAACAATGAAAGTTTCTCAGCAATGCCAGTTAAAAAAAGATAGAGTGTTCTGTGAACATAGCAATATTGTTTCGAGGGCACACTACATTGTGCTGTGGAAGATAGCTAAGCTAGAGACTATCTGCCTGGCACAAAAAGCAATCGGGGGAAAAAACACTATATAAAATCAAGCAGAGTTGCTCTAGAATCCAGTTCCAAATTCTGTCCTGTCCTCCTCTAACACTTTATTTGTATGAGCTGGTACTTGACTGCACTGAAGAAGGAAACTGCTTATTATATTAGCCATTATATTTCTGCAAATATATGTAAAAATTGGTACGCCATCTATAAATATGAAACACATAATGACAGCCTACAAACATACTAGGTCAACAGGGAAAAAAACAAAGATGACAAGGAGGTTGTAAACAGCCTAAACCAATGTGCTGAAGGGACAATAAGAACCATCCTCAAAGCTACCCTTCCAGGTGTAAAGGCAATCGTTAATAATTTGTAATTGGACTTAAACCACTTATCCTGGAAGCGGGGAGAGGAGGGAGACAAACATGTGAAGCACCTTCTGATGACTAAACCAGCAGAGCTAGCTCCCGTTATGCCACCCAAACAACCCACTGCACTAACAGGGAACAACCCTATGAACCATATACAGCCTAGTGTACGTTTACAGCATTTCCATGTGCATTGCATGTACACACGTTGCTCAACATGGGTATTTTTAGAGAAGTCCTGAAAAGTTCATCAAGACACAGGAACACTTCCCATGGAATGCCATGGAAACACAGGGATGCAGCAAACACTTCCAAGGTAGCCACAACGCTGTCCATCAATACTACATCTCTTCCAGCTACCTACACACAAGTAACAAGACGGACTTTGGGGAAGTAAGAAAACACACTGGGTATGCAGAGTAGGGCTGACTGACACTGTAACTAGTTGGTACTATTGGCCATCCATGCTACTGTTCATCATTTATCATCATCATTAAGACTTATTTTGACGCAGCAGCTAGATAAGGGCACCACAGCATTAAGGAGGCTATCCAAAGGGGCAAAAAAAAAAGTTAAGATTGGCAGAAAGGATAAAAGGCTAGAAAAAATAACAAGCTGACTGAGAACAAGAAAAAGAGAAAGGCAGAGATGACATGAATAGATGTTCAAAAAAGAGAAAAAATAAATCCACCCATTGCCCCCAAAACTCCAAACCCTTAAATGCATTGAATGGAGAAGGTTACAGTGAAGATTTCAAACGAATGTAAAACGCAGAGACAGACTGGCTAGCAGAAGGAAGAAAGCTACAGAAACGACTTCAAGAGATTGCACTGCAACAGAAAAGACTGCTCAGGTACTATGCTAAAAAATTGTTTTCAACAATTTTTAGTAATTTTCATTATTATTTTTCATTTTTTTTAAGCAAAAGGCCTCAAAATCTGTGAAAAATCTCAAGCAAAATTTGGGACTGACAGCCAGGAGGCATAAGAAGATAATCTTGGATGACTAGGACTCTCTGTCAGATACCATTTAAACAGTGTAGTGCTTTTTTTTTTTTTTTAACAATCAAAATTACTGCATTTCATTTTCTACAATTCTATTCTATAGATGTAAACACTGCAGGTAAGATGTTAGAAAATGTTGGTGTTGTACCAGAAAAATATGATTGGACAAAATTTTATTTAGCCAGTGTCAGTGAAAATAGCCCACTTATTTCAATGTTAAGAATTTCAGATATTCATTTTACATAAACACATGAAAAAACAGAATACTGAACATCTGATGACTAAATCCAGGGTAAGGCACATAACTGATACCTGCACTTACAGTATGCATATGCATTTTTTGGAAAAGTCTAGAAAAGGAAGGATAATTGTAGAGAAACATATACCAAAGCTGCATACATGTTTCACAATACAGGCACATAGAATAGGCTCTTCACCTTAAAGGAAAGTATCTTTCATAACAGTCTGACATATATCACAAAAGCTTTAAGGGCCAAGCCACAGCAACCTGAGCATGAATTCGTTGTAATTATCTGGAGAGCAGGCAAAGATCTTGTTACTGATTTCTTCACCTTTTCTCATGCTGGCAGCTGGATTGTAGTGATTGAACTCCCTTTTTGTGCAAGTCACTGTGCAAGAAGGAGAAGGTTCACAGATGACCAGGGGAAAACTGGACACTGGAAATGCCCAGATAGTTTACAAAGAACAGCTGTAAAGGAAGTGGAAGATGATGAAAATTTCACTCTCAGCCTCAGTTACATACATAGTTCACAGCAAAAGCGACTATGAACACTGAGTTAAAGTAACAAAGGCTAATGCAGCAATCTGCTTAGAAGCTACCTTCTTTAGGATAGGACAAGAGGTTTCTAAATTACCAGTGTCCTGAGTAATTAATGGATTAAGATCCTAATGCTAAAAGTAACCAAATAATACAAGACATAGCTGTAGAAAAATTCCTAAATCAACTTATGAATCCTGTACAATTATTTTGGAATTTCTTCCTCTGCATTTTACTTGAAAATATTTTGATCACCAACTGTATTTAAAGAATAAAAAGCCATCCACCCGCAGGTTCTAATCAAGATCTGGGAAATGTTTAAATTTCATTTGGCTTCAGGTCATTACAATTTGGTTCCTAGCTCTGGTACTACCAATAGGAATCAAAATAATGATTCTGAACTCTCTCTCCCTCCCCCTCCCCATTCCTGGGTATAGCCCTGAGTTTTCTTCTAAAGACTGAATGAAGCAACACAAAATAGCATCAGTCTCTAGAGTCTCAGGCAGTATTTAGCATATAGTGGAGTTCTCCAGTTTCTTCCAATTTGGAAGCTAACCACAACACTTCAGAACCTTCAAATTAAATAACAGATTTGATCACCTACTCGGCACCCTTCAGTCAGATTTTAAAACCAATAAAACAAACCATTTCTTTCCTTCTTTTCAGGGTGCTTCTGTTCTGATCTGTCTGTAGAAGCTGTAAACCAGGCAATACATTTCCTGCACAAGTATATTTTGCATCTGTTGTTTACTCTTCGTTGCTTGGGTTGCGTTAGATACATTGCTAAAAAGCACCCTGAAAGCAAGGACGGTTGTGACATGCAGATGGCAGTCTTCGTCTTTTCACGTGAACATTAGGACAGTACCACAGCACAGGTAGCAGACAGGGTATTGCAAATCCTCTTTCGCTGTTGCTAAACTCAAGGAAAATGCTTGAAGAAATGGTGATGATAACTAGCTTTCAAGCTGTGAGAATGCAAAATAAGAAAGCATGTGCATGCCACCAACTTCCAGAAGAAAAAAGAAATTTGCATCCCCACAGCCATAAAGATTATTGCACAATAGAAAGTAATGAAAAGGATAAAAAACAACCCCACAAGATTTGGACGGACTATACAGTGATGTTTCATACTTGCTAGCAACAGAGATTCAGGAAGAAGCACAAAACCCACTGCGCTGGCACCAATTGCTGGCCCTGTCCCAAACATTCCCCCCAAAGCAGGCAGGAGCAATCATCGGAGCAAATGAGGGAACAAGCAGTAACATTAGGCTAGAATTGGTTTGCCACTGTTGCCCATTCGGCCCTGATGCAATATTTCCAACCGCTTAAAAAAAGGAAAAGGAAAAGGGAAACAAAGTATCAGAGCAAGTACAGTTCTGGACACTGGTAACTGATTTCTGTAAAGCTTTCAAACTCAGTCTTTAAAATGTTAAAGGATACTCATTCGAAGTCGTCTTTCTGATATTGCCCCTGACACTGTATGTATTTAGGAAAGGAAGAAAATCGTAAATACCACAAGGCCCCTGAAGCTGAAGAACTGCTAGGAATGTGTTCTTTCCATTACCTCCTAATGCAAATAGGAAAACATTTTACTTGTTAAAAAAGAAAGAAAAAAGAAAAAAGAAAAAAGAAAAAAAGAAAAAGGAGTACATAAGTTATAAGCACACACTGTGTTTATCAACCATATCTATTTGGGCAGATGGTAATCTTTAAATAAACTGAAAGAGAGCAATGAAAGAAAAAACTCTCATTTCCTTAGATCTGCCAAATGCATAAAAAGAGACAACAACAGACAGGATGCAGAGGGGAGACGGAGACTGAACAACACAAACCAGGCTTGACTAGTTGTGTCACAGATAGGAAATAAGATAGGAGCATCAGCAACCTGTGACCAAATTTGGCCACTGCCCTCCTCTGTGGCAAAAAATAATAAATCAAGTGGTTTGCGTTGATTTTTTTCTTCAGTCTACTTTGTGAATGTGTACAGCAAAGTGCTAAATTATTGGCTTACACACTGGCAGACAATGAAAAATCTAGCAAAAAGCTGGGTTCCTTTCAACAAAACACCAGAAAGCAGAGGAGCTACCTCGAGCACCCACAGTAACTGTGTATGGAAGGTACAAGGAGAATCCACTGGCCTTTCATGTTCTCATCCAGAAGGTAAGAGTTACTGAATCACAGAATCACAAGGT
>VXAL01007807.1:0-11175 GCA_013399475.1 Chauna torquata | reverse complement strand
ACAAACAAACAAAAAAGCCTTGGGGAATTTCCTTGCAACGGCAGAAGACCGGCCTCTTTAAGTATATATTTAGCCTCAAGCTGGGTGCTGGTGTGGGACGCCGCGTTCCCATTGCAGCCGGGACTGCTCCCCCCGGATTGCTGCCGGCGTCTCCCAAAAAGCTGCCGCCAGCCCGGGCTCTGCGCTTGCGGCCGCTCGGCTGCCACGTGGAAATGCCGTGCCGGCGAGACGGGGCCGTCGGCTCCCGCCGCGGAAGAAAACGCTGCCGAAAAGGAGCTCCGCCCGNCCCCCCCCCTCCTTAAATTTTTTTTTTTTTTTTTTTTTTTTTTTTTTTTATGTTCTGGCTGCAGCTAAAAAGGCTGTTGCTGGATTTAGTCACAGCTGAGAGGCAGCAAAAATGTTGCTCAATCCAACTTGTGCTTCCTTCTCGCGAGAGGAGGCGGCTGCTCTCCCGCAGTTGTTTTGCAGCGGTATTTTGGGCTGTTGCTACAGCAGCTCGGCTTGCAGGCGTCCGCGGGTTTATTACAGGCAGCGGCGCGGTCGGGATTAGCCTGATCCCCCCGTGCCGAGCAGGTCCTTGATTTCCCCGAGAGTAACGAGAGCACCATCAGCTCTTTTACCAGGAGGGGCGATGGGGGGCGGGGGGGGGGTCTCGTCTTCGCCCACCGGGGTTCACCGGGATCCTACCGACGGCGCCGTGGCGGGGCTGTGTGCGTGCAGTCCGCCCAGCGGGCTTGTTTTGAACACGCTGAGAAACGCATGGGCGACTCCTAGTTCCTGTATTTGCGTGTGGCTCTGCCCTCGGAGGTGGGGCAGGGAGGAACGCTGCCCCGAGACCACCCATCCCAGCTCCCCGCCGCCTCCTCCTCTTCCTCTTTTTCTTTTTTTTTTTTTCCCTCCAGCTCAGCAGCGCGTTTAGCTGCTGATCCACAGTGACGAATTTGCTGTCTGGCTCCGGCGGCTGCCCCAGGAACCGCGGCCGAGGGCCTTGCTCGCTCTTAGCAGGGAGGATGTGACATCCAGGCGACGCTTTGATGTAGTTAAGTTTGAAAAACAGAGCAGGCTTCGGGTTTCAAAGGGCCTGTGGGGACCCACCGAGACCCCAGCTCGGTGGCGCAGGCTGTAGGTGGCAAGGCTGGGGCAGAACGCCCAGCTCTGCTGCGCTCCGTCCCCCTCCCTGGCGCCGATCCGTGCAGTTTGCGTGCGTTAACTCCAGGCCGGATGAGGTTTTCTGTCCTTCTGCCGGCTCAACGCGGCCGTGGGTCCGTTTGTCCCTCTGCGGGTGCCTGGGCGCGTCGCCTCGATCGTTGCGGAGCCATCCACTCGCGCGTGACGCCGTGTTCGTGGGGGGGCTGCGAACCTGGATCCCTTTCAGTCTGAGCTCTCTGATGGCAATTTAAGGCAGCAGCTTGTTACCGACTCTGCCCGTTGTTCAAATAACCAAAAATTTTCCACGGCGAGCCTCCTGCTTGGCTGCCGACGGCTCCGCAAGCGCGTGCTGCCTGTGCTGGAACTTTCTGTGCTCGCTTTCTGCTCGAGGCAAAGGGTCGGGAGGATTTTTGTAGCAGAAAAAAGCTCTTTCGCTTCTGAGAGAGGTGAACGGAAAACAAAACCTCACCGAGGTTCGGTTGGGAGAATTGCAGCTGGTCGAGGAGGCGCAGCATCGCCCCGGCCCCTTGGATTTCACCACGTGTTACGGTGTGATGGGGAGAAGCCGAGCGTGCACCCCAGCTGCCTCGCAGGCTCGCGGCCACCCCGTTTCCTACCACTTCCCCGCAGGTTTGCATGAGCTGAGCTGCTTCGAATTGCTCAGCTCGGCTTCCTTCGAGGCCGACGACTGCTCCGGCATCCCGGCCCCGCCGCTGCCAGCGGCAGGAAGCGCGCGCACGTCCCCTCCGCCCGCGCCGCTGCCTTCCCCTCGCCCACGCGCTGGGGACTCCTGCGCTGTGGCTTCCCTGGGTTTCAGCCCCTCGCCGGGGCTGGGGGCGAGTTGCTGGCGGGATTTCTGCCTTTCGGTTTCCTTTCTGCAAAGCGAGGAGGGGAAGGATCCCCTCGAGAACAACCCCCCACACCCAAAAAGGGTCTTTAAAACCAAAGTTTTGCTCGTGGGAGTGAGGCAGCGCCCGGCGTCCTGCGCAAACGTAATTCAGCCCGTGGTTGTGTTAATTAGCTGACGGCATCCTGCTCGGTTCGTGAGCCGACGCCTCCTCGGCGTTCTCCGGGCTGCGGCGGAGACGTGAGGAGGTTGGCGGCCGTAATGGGCCGGCATGCAGGCGAACAGGCCCCGCAGCCAGCTCAGGGAGGGGACTTCCTCGCTGGCCTCGTCCCAAAATCCCACACGGTGCCGCGGTGCCGCCGCGGTGCCGCCGCTCCTCAGCCCGGCGGGCGCGGGGACCACTTCGGGGCGAAGAGAAGGGGGGTTTGGGTGCTGTGGGCGCTCCGGGTGTTGCAGCGCTCGGATGCCCGCCCTCGGTGGGGTCACCGATTGTCACCCCAGCGCTGGCCTGTCCCGGGAGGGGACATCTTGCGTCCCCAGGGCTGTGACGGCTTTACGGACAGCGGGGCGGGGGGAGATTTGGAGAAGTTTGCGATGCCGCGGTTTCTCTTCCCGTTTTGACCAAGCTGTAGGGGAGGAGCAGAGGGACTTCTCGGCTCCGCGTCCTGGAGTTCGGGCAGCGAGGTGGCTCGGCCCCAGGTACCAGTCCCTGCCCCTCTCCAGCCCCTGGCAAAGTCCTGGGAGATAAGGAGCCCTGCCTGGCCCAGGTATGCGCCGGGTAAATAGGCTGCCGGCGGCGGCTCCAGTAGGTCCGTGCTGGAGCTGCAGCCCTTGTCCTAGGCCCTGGCTTTGTGTCAAACAGCTGAGCATTCAGGGTGGGTTTTTCCAGCCCTGGGGAGGGTCCCTCAGCCACGTGGCTCCAGCGGGGACGTGGAGAGCGAGACGTGGGGATCGCTCCCGTGCCGGACACGCCGACTCGGCGGCACGCTCGTCCCACCGAGGACGCCGTTTTGTCCCCACCGGTGGGCAAAGAGCCAAGCAGGTGGCCACGGCTACGCGTCATTGAGAGCCTCCTCGTCCCCGTGCCACTGAGAGACATCCCGGGACGTCGAGGGACCGGCCCCGCTGCGGTGAGAGCTCCCTGCCCAAAGCTACGCGCGCGCCCCACGCCCCATCCGCGCTGCCCGGCTTTGCTGCCGAGACCCAGATATCGCCTCCCCCCGGGGCGTTTTGGCAGGACGAGCCCGTTCCCAGGCTCCAGCCGTCGCTTGGACAAAGGCTTGTGGCCAAATCAAGGCATCGAACGTAGCAAGGACACCCTTGTGAAAGAAAAAAGCCTGCGTGAAGGAAGTAACCCTTTGAAACCTGCTCGCTAAACGCGTCCCCGGCTCTGTGCCGTGACTTTGTTCTTACAGGGCTATTCCCAGCCGTCAGGGCACTGACACAAAGACCCGATTGTCTCCTATTTTCTGTTTTTAAGGGAAGCTTTGTAGCAGGGCCTTGATGAGACATCCACATGGCATCGTCTGTGGAGGGGAGGGAAAAATCAGAATCAATGTCAGGCCAGCAAGCCCTGACAGGATCTCTCCTTAACGCGCTGCAATTGTTTGTTTCGCTACGCCCATGACGTCACTTCAGAAAATAATTATATTGTGAAACTTCCTTCTCTAAGCTCTAGCTGGGCTGGACTTTAAATGCCCTCCCAGCTTCCTTGGCTGACCTCTCTCCTTGCCGTGATAAAGAGCGTGTGTCGCTGGGGGAACGCGCGCAGCCGCGGCACCCTCGGCTCGCTGGCAGAAGCGCGCGGTCCCCGCGCGGGGCTGCGTCACTGCCCTGCGGCTTCGTCTCAGAGAGCTCGTGCCCCTCGCAAAGCTGCCGGCGGCGCGGCGAGGGGCTCACGGGAGGTTCTGTGGGGCGGCCCTGCTCCTCCTCCTCCTCCTCTTCCTCCTCCTCCTCGCGGCAGGGCTCGGCCGCCGGCGCTCGGCACTGGGAGTGCGTTGGCAGCCGCGCTGGTCGGACTGGTTCGGTGCTGCGCGCCGGCGTCCCGTGACTCCCCGCCCGACTCGGGGCCGTCTCGTGGCGCTGCCCTCGTCTTCCCCTTCCTTTTATCCGCGCAGCCGCTCCCAGGAGCGCGCACTTGATCGCCCCGTCGCAGGAGCAGGGTCCCGGCGGAACGGCCGTCGCTTCGGCGCGGCTGCTTTCCGGAGCATCGGCTCTTTGGGCGCTGGGTCGTGCGTTCGGGGACGCTCCTTGTCCCCGCCGGCGCGGGAGGTCAGGGTTAGACGTGGCGCGGGCACAAATCCCCCGCTGCAGAGGGGAGGGATCGAACACGCAGGCTTGGAGGCTGCGGAAAAGCAGCCCCGCTCGGCTGCGGTGGGCAAGAGGAGGAATACGGAGGTTCCTGCGCGGGCATTGCCCCGCTCGGCATCCTCTGCCGGGTGTGCCCAGGCCACAGCCCTCCGTGTGCATCATCGGGGGCTTTTCTTCTTTTTAACGAACCCGATCTCTTTTTTTGGTGTGGTTTGGTAGGGTCTGCTTATGCCACAGGGTAAGGATGCTCTGGCAGGGCCACCCCAGCAAAGGCTTTGGCAGGACTAGAGGCACGATCCCAGTTCCACGGCGCTCCAGAGTGGAGTTAAGAGGACAGAGGAGATGTGTGGTTCGGTTTGCAGCGTGACAAAGGTAGTTAGCAAGTCACGGACCTCACACATCGCAGGAGGTGACTTCCCAGCGCACCTCCGCGCGTGCCAGCGTGGGTGCGGGTGTCGGGGCTGCACGGATGCGGGCCCAGCAGCTCCGTACCCGTTTATTTTTTCCTCCAAAGGAAGTGTAATTGATTGTGACGCACAGAAACTTGCAACAATTAAAGGATATCACGGAACTTGCCGTGTGGCTTTTCAAGTCATCAAACCCCAGAATGAAACGCAATTACTCAAGGTGCTGCAGCCTGACTTCAAAACTGCACCGTCTTACGCAGCCGAGCCGCCAGCGTTCCCCGCTCCGCTGTCCGTAACTCAGAATTAGTAAGCTAGAGCTTGGCTAATTTACATGAATGACTTCCACCGCAGATTAACTCATTTTGCAAATTAGCGAGGAAATCAAACGAGATAAAAATCGAGGGGGCTGCTTTACAAAACATACTTTGTTGCTTTGTGTAACAAACGCAGCTTAATTGTCTTTGATCCGTCCGGAGCCACCGCGCTGGTGTGTTTTGGGGAGAGCGGTGAGCGCCGGCTAGACAAAGCTGCTCGCTGCCACCCCAGGCTTTCAGACTCCGCCGAGAATAAGAAAGGGGAGGAGGAAACAGGGAGAACTGTTGAGTTGTTGGGCGCCGGAAAGGTTTGATTTCGGTTTTTGCAGGCGCGTGCCTGCCGTCTGTCGTCCGCCGCGAGGAAGCGCGAGGTGTGCCGGGGCTCGGGCCGCGCGCCGCCGGGTTTTGCTGGCCTTTCCCGGAGCCTGAAAACTTCCTGTTGCCTCCTCGCGTTGCGCCTGAAGCTGACGCGGGTTTCTCATGCGTGGCGGCGATTTGTTTTCCCCCGCTACCCCGCCCCTGCTCTTCCTCTCCTGCTCGGCAGAGCTGCGGCTGCCAATGCTGCAGAGTTTGCACGAGAAACCGTTTTTTTCCCCCAGATCCTCCCCGAGGCTGAGCGTCGCGCCTGTCCCCCCTCCCGAGGTCACCCGGGGTAGATCTAAAAAGGCTCCGTCTTGTATCCGCAGGGCAGTTCTCACCTCGTTTTAGTTTGCTTAAATAAAACTGCTCAACCGAAGCATTTTTCCTCCGATGAGCAGCCGGAAGACAAGAAACACCTTGTCTCGAGAGAAGTCGCGAGCCAAGAGCCCGCTGCTTTGGTCTCCTAACGCCAGACCAGCAAACTGCAGCGGGCGGGCGCGTTTCGCCTGCCGTTGGCCACGGGGCCGAGGCGAAGCCGAGCCGGACGCAGGAGTGGAGCACGGTCGGCTCCTGCCCTGTCACCTCACAGGCAAGTCCCTCCTCGCTCTTTGCTCCCCAGGTTTTTTGGTTTTGTTTCTTTTGATCTTCACAAAAAGCCCTTGCTGTCACTATTAATATATTTTTTCAGGACTTCATTGACCTGAGCGTGGACCAGGGACTTGGCAGCCTTCATAAAAGCTTTAGTCTTAGGAGTAATCTATATTAGTGGAGATAATAAACATAAATTATCCAGCTGGTTTCTCTCCGCCAAGTTTTCTCCTGAAACTGCAATATTCTGGAGACTTCGGCGCGTCCTGATATGTGAAGAATGAAGCGTGTACGTACAAGATCTGTCTTCTCTTGCCGTAATTTATTTATACCTTAATTAGATGCGAGCCATAGATTACCAGAAGGAAGGCTGGGTTTTTTTTCCCCCCCGTATGACATGCCAACAGACTACAAAACGCTGCGTAGGCTTTTGCATGTTTGAAGATTGAAGCGATTCCAAGGTATCGGTGCTGGGTTCTCCCCCTCCCAAGCGTCTTTTGGGGGGAGCGCGCGTCTTCCCTTCCTTCTTTCAGCAGCTCTCCCAGGACGGCGCATACGCGGCAGGGAAATCTCTAATCTGGTAGCTGTAAGGCAAGCTGTCGGCGTCGGCTTAGAAAGCTTAAAAAAAAAAAAAACCCTCCCTGGTTCCCTCCGCGCTGGTTTTAGACTGTAAACATATGTTGCAAGAGCTGGGGGGACTGAAAAGGTTTTGTCCTAAAATTGCTAAACCTCGCGGGGAGCGCAGGAATGTTGCTGCCAAGGTACAGCAGGGCCCAGCCAAGCTTTCCACACGTGGCTAGAAATTCAGAGAGACGCACGACTTCCCTGCTTCACCCCGTGCCGTCGAGCAGCCGGACCTGGTTTGCTCACAAACAGCCCTCCTCCCGACCTCCGTCCCGGTGTGAGTAAAACCACAGCAGCGCTTCTGAGGGCAGGAGCGGTTTTTGCAGCCACGGTTGCAGCACGACGGCCGTGCAGGAGCCGGCTGAGCGCGGCGCCCGACCCGTCCCGGTGCCGGTCGTGGGCGTTATTTGCAGCATCTCTCGGCTGTGGCTCAGCCCGGCGCGGCGTTGCTTCCTCTGCCCCACGGAAGAGCTCTGGGTGATCCCCGCGTGGAACCCAAGGTTCAGCCCCTCCGGAGTTTGCTGGGCTGCACGGGGGAAGCAGCGTGCGACTTTGCTGGTTCCTGGAAATGGCCAGAAAGAGGAAGGTGCCGTGTCGCAGCTGGTGGAACAAAGCATTGGGATATCCGCAGGGATACTGGGATAACACGCGCTGCTGCCGCGTGTGGGGTAAGGACACGTGAGCACAGCCCTCGCCGTGACACGGGTGACGCCCCAGCTCCTGCGTGGACGGCGGCTCGTGCTCCTTCCCCTGCCGACGAACCGTCCCCGCTGTGACGTGAGCAGCGACGGGGCGAGCGGATGAGTCAGGGCTCGTTTCCTTGATTGCAGCCCTTCCGCTTTCTGCTTTGATGCTGCGGTGTCGCCATCCTCAACAACGAAAGGAACCTTCTGGTTCCCCTTTCCTGGGAAATCTGGACCCTCTCTTTCCCCGCGGACCTGCGGGCAGAGCAGCTCGTTTCAAGCCTCAGTGAGCATCCTCGGACGGATGAGGAGGATGAGACCGGAGCTCTTCCTCTCGCTGGATGCGCACGGAAGCCGAGATGCGGTGCGTTCACCGTGCCATCGCAAAGTCCAGGCGTCGCAGCCGTTACATCGCAGCCCCAATCTCTTTTTGGTGGTTTTTGTTCTTGCCGGAGCACAGGGCCTCACCAGGGCACCACTGACACCTGCTGGTAACGGAGCCGCCGAGCGCGGCCAGAACCTCTCCGTCATTTTCCCCTCGCCCTCTCCGGGTTGTGAAACTCCCTCCTGGCAGCAGGAAGAGCGCCCAGCGTGCGGCTGATGAACGTCTCAGGCCAGCAGAAGTCAGAAGTGGATCCTTCGTCAGCGCCGGCACCTCTCCTGCGGATGCCCAGTGTGCCGCCTCCTGCCCAGAACACACTGCACGGAAAAACAGATTTCTAAAGCAAATTTTGCTGCTTTGCTGAAGGTACTTCTCCAGGTACTGGAGAGAGGAGCTGGAGCGAGTCCTCATCCCTGTCCCGTGCGGTAAATCAGAGCTCCACGGCATCCCCGGTGTCCCCATCAGCCTCTTGGCACAAGAGTGACACACCTGCGCTGTCACGAGGACCCTCCTGTCCCACCGGCCGAGGAAACGCAGCACCTCCAGCACAGCTTTTTGCAGGGCTGGCCGCCCCGGTCCATCCCCGTTAACTCCTCGTCAGAGCCAGCCGGGCATCAGGAAGGCTCCAGCTGGGTATTTTTGGGGAGGACTCGCCCCGATGCAGCAGGAAGGGATTTTGGGAAAGAAGGGCAGAGCACGGCGCTGTCCCCTCTTGGGAACGAGGGCGCGCGTGTGCTTGCCCGTGTCTTCGCCCCGTGTTCAACCCCCACCGCGTTCACCCAGCGTTCTCCACCCCGGATGCTGGTTGCAAGAAAGTTGGTAGGAAAAAGGTAAATTTGGGGCTCGGATCGCAGCCCGTAGCAAGCTAAGGATGCCACGGCCCGTCCGGCGGAAGCGCCTCATCTCTAAATCTGCCGTTAGACCTATTGGCATATGTTAATTGCTGCTGAAAAGAGATTACTCAGCCTGCCGTCTCTGCGCCCGCCGCGGCTTTTCAGCTTGAAAATAATCAAGCAGCGGAGCTTGAAGGGAAATAAAACACTTGTGAAGTGTAGATGGGGTTATTGGAGAAGCAATTAGATGGCAGCGTAAGCGTAGAGCAGTAAAACGGCGATGAAAACCGATAGGCTTAAAAACTTCCTACCCCTTAACCCCCCCGTTACGAATGTTTTATGTTTGTCTGCGTTTGAGAGCTCGTCAGCACTACCCTGCAGTTCCTATGGCTTTCGTAATTGGGAATTGCTCCTCGAGGTGGGGGGGGGAACACGCTCCGCGAGCAGCGCCAGATGATTTTTCAACTTTATATATATATCCCGTTCTGTAATCGCGGTAATTAACCAGCGAGCGCGTGCCGATAATATCTTCGCTGATAGATGCTGCTGAGGACTGTAGTGTTCCAGCCCGCTTTATTTATTGCTGCCTTTCTGGGGGGGGTTGGCAGGAGGGTTCGCATCTGCTCTGTAGATTTGCTTCTGGATTGTTGCTTTCGTCAGGTTTAAAGGAGAGAGATGTTTGGGAAGGGCATGCTGGCTCGCTCAGCCTAGAAATCGAGGGGAAAAGAGGGGTTTTAGGGGAAACAAACAAACAAACAAGCAGAGGAGGTGCGTTCTGGAGCCGTCAGCTGGGAGAGGAGAGGGAAAACGGCCCCGGCTGTGGGCAGATCCAAACGTGGGAACCGGTGGAACGTCAGCCTCGGTGCAGGCGGCAGCAAACCGTGATCCAGAGAAGGCAGGGCTTCCCTCGCGGTGTTTTGACACTTGCTTTATCGCTGACGCTGCTTCAAGCCAGCCGGCGCTGCTTGGTTTACATTTTTTGCTCTGTTCTCTGCGCTAGGGTAACTGAAATAACTGAAATAGTTGGCAGGTGGCTGGAGTGACGTACGCGGTCTGTTTTTGCTGAGAAACACGGCTCTTGCTTCTGCTCTGGACACGATCGGTGGGCATGGGGTGATGTGTGGTGGCCCCCGGCTTTGGTGGGGGCCGTGGAGGGCAGGGGAAGACCTGGGGCAGTAGGAGAAGCTCGCTGTGGGATTCCCAGGGTTCAAAACCTGCGTGAAGCCGAGGGAGAGGGCTGGAATTAATAACTTCCTACAGCTCAATCAAGCTGTCAAAGCGAAGGGGCTGTCCCTCCCGGCTTTGCGGCTGCTGTGGGAAGGGTTTGCAGATGTCGATGCGCGGCTGCGGCTCCCGTCGCTGGATGCTCCGCGATGAGCGGCGCGGCGTCTGAGCCGCGTCCAGGCACGAGGACACCTCTTGCCTCCCTTCTCCCGCTTGGGGACGCGGACAGAGCCCGCGGCAAACCCTGTGCTTCCTTCCAGGCGATCACGGTGCCCAGCTGGGCCTCCACGGCGCGAGCGGGGACGGACTGGGCGATGACAACGCGGCGGTGGAGGAAGGAGAGACCAGCCCGGACCCCCAGCCCCAGCAGGGCCGGAAGGTGCGGAGGGAAGCCTGCACCTGCCCCTACTGCAAGGACAGCGAGGGAAGGTAAGGCCGGGGGGATCCTCGCTGCTCTGGTGCCGGGCTCCGGTTCTCCGCCCGGGAAGAGCCACGTTTAGGGACGCATCTCATGGGCGAGGGATGAAACCGGGCTCTTTGTCAGCCAGGCTGCGGCAGGGCGGCTGGCCGGTCCCTGTCGGTGGGCGGAGGGCCAGGCACGGGTTTCAGCGGTGACGGGAGGGTGGGAATGCCAGGGAGCAAAGCGCGTTGCTCGGCTGCGTCTCCGTCCACGCGGTCGGGGCTGTTCCAACTCTCTCCCTCGGATTCTTTCAGGAGCTCCGGGGATCCAGGTAAAAAAAAGCAGCACATCTGCCACATCCCGGGCTGCGGGAAGGTGTACGGCAAGACCTCGCATCTGCGGGCTCACCTGCGGTGGCACACCGGGGAGAGGCCCTTCATCTGCACCTGGATCCTCTGCGGGAAGCGCTTCACCCGGAGCGACGAGCTGCAGCGGCACAAGCGCACGCACACGGGTAGGGCTCGGGGCCGCGCCGTGGGTGGGGGCTGCCGCTTCCCTACGCCCTCTGGACGGCTTAGGGGAGCGCGACGTTGCTGGGGGGCCCCGGCCCGGCCCCCCCCCCCGACCTCTCTCTCCCTCCTTGCTTCCAGGGGAGAAGAAATTCGCCTGCCCGGAGTGCCCCAAGCGCTTCATGCGGAGCGACCACCTCTCCAAGCACATCAAGACCCACCAGAACAAGAAGGGAGGCACGGCCAACAGCGTGGCCATGAACGTCTCCGCCGTCCCCATGGACACGGGGGCCTCCGCGGAGGGCAACGGCGGGCCCACCCCCTCGGCCCTCATCGCCACCAACATGGTGGCCATGGAAGCCATCTGCCCCGAGGGCATCGCCCGCCTCGCCAGCAGCGGCATCAACGTCATGCAGGTGGCCGACCTCCAGTCCATCAACATCAGCGGCAACGGCTTCTGAGGGCGAAGCGGGACGCGGGCACCGCCGACGACGCGGCGGCGCCGGGCAGCGCGGGGCCGAGAGGCGAGCGGAGACGGAGCCGGC
>VXAL01007799.1:5731-17651 GCA_013399475.1 Chauna torquata | reverse complement strand
GCGGGGCCCGCTGTGCGGCCCCGGGGGGGCTGCCTCGGTGGGGCCTGCGGCCTGCTCGTGGAGGCCGAGAGGCCGACCCGCGGGGGGGAGCCCCCGGGCGGGCGGGGCCTTCGCTCGGGTTCCACGCGTGGGGCAGCAGCTCGTGGGCAGCCCCGCCGGGTGTCAGCGGGAGCCTGGGATACACAGCCACGCGTGTGCCTCACAGCTCGTTCTTTTTCGGCGAGGGGGGGCTCCCAGCACGGGCAGGGAGCCGGAGCTGCCTGCAGCCCGGGGGCCTGGTCTGTAGTACAACGAGCTGCTGCTCCCACTGCAGGCTGGGGGACGTGGGGAGGCTCCGTGCCGGCTCTTGGGTCGCTCTCCCCTTATGTGAGGGGACATGGGGCTCTTCCAGCCTCTGTGACTCTTGGGGAGCCTGGAGTCACGCTTCCAGGCTGCCAGAGCGCTGTCCAGAGGAGCAGCGGCACGGGCTGTGCTTTCCCCGCTGCTGGTGATTCACAGCCCGTTCACTCCTGCGCAGAGGCAGCCAGGACTGCGTGGGCTTGCTGCTAAAGCTCTGCACGGGGCGTCCTGGTAGAGAAGAGAATGTGGCTGTTGACAAAAAAGGTGGAAATTCCCGTGCTTGGGCTGTATGCGTTTGAGTGGGGTTTCTGAAGGCTTGCCGGTAAACTTCTCAGAGGGGAGGAAGCTTGGTGCCAGGGTATGGCTGTGAAGAGGCAGTGCTGGCTGGAGGAGGGTGCTGTGATAAATCCACCTAGCCTAAAAAAAGGGAATGAGGTGATAGCTGAGCTGCCTTAAATCACTTTGCTGCTCAGTTTCTTTTGCTGTCCTTCTCTAGTGCCTCTTTGGCTGAACTTTCTGCTTCCCAGTGCCTGCCTGTGGCTAGTACGTCCTTCGCACAGCGGAGGAATGCCGTCTCCTCGTCTGGTGGGGCCAGTTAAACTGCCTCGCTGCTGGAGCGATTAGATCAAGCCTGTACACAGTGGTCAGCTGAGGCTCGAGGCTTGGATTTTTGCACCTTTCCAAAGCATTTGTGTTGTCCTTCAGCCTCTGCTTCTGGGAGCTGGCTCGCTGCTGCTGTGTGCAGTGGGCAGCGCTTCAGAAATGAGGCCTGCCCTTATCTGAGGCGAGCCTTGCAGCCCTGCTGGCGTCCTTATAGCAAGATAGCTGTGACTGTCACCCAGCTCTTGTGACAGATCACTGTCTCTGCAGCATGCCGCCACGGGCAGCTTAAAATCAAGCTAGGAGCGTAAGGAAAATGGTCTGTAAATGGACCTTGTGGTGGAGGTTAAAGCTTTTATGGATGGCAAAGGAACTTGCAGAACAAGAACAATTTGAAGAGTAGAAGTGTCCCTTCAAGGCTGCAAGCTGCAGGTTTCCTCTTGTTTGACACCAGGAATTTGAGTGAGTGGCACGCTGGGGAAGTGAGCGGGCTCGGAGCGTGTGTGCCCTGCAGCCGAGGCTGGTACGAGCCAGTACTGCTGCTGGAAGAAGCAGTCCTGGCTGCTCGGTGCTGTTCTGCTGTTGCACTGCCAGCTGCAGCGTTTGTTCTGCTGTCCAGGGCAAGGCTCTGGTCCAAGTTAAAGCTGGTCTCTTCTCGGCCAGGTTGGTTCTTAACCCAGTAACGTTCACTCACCTCTGTGGCTGTACCAACCAAGTGACAGCTGTGAAGTGCTGGCTTTGGCCACCTTTATGCTGGGGGACTGAGTCTTAGTTTAATTTTGTCTGAGGAGCAAAATGAGCTCAGCTGCAAAACTCCTGGTTGGGCTTGTTTGCTGCTCGGCTTGGAGCCCTGACCAGTGCAGCCACTTCTGGAGGCTGTGTTAACTCATTCCGAGCTTGTGCTGTGAAGTTGGCAGGGCAGCCCTGAGAGAGTCTGCTGCTAGTAGGGCAAAGTGAATTTCAAATGACTTCTTAAGAGTTGGCTGACGTGAGCAAGAGAGGTAAAATTGGAGAGCTGCAGAGGAGGAATTTGGAGAGCATTGTGAGCTTTCTGGCCAAGACTAATTTTTGCATCTTGCTGTGAAGAATGTGTGGGGTAAAAGCAAGTTTTAGGAATGGCCCATGAGAACTGGAGCTGGAGCATTCCGCTGTGCTTCAGGGAGAGGGAGGTGCCAGGTATGTGTGCCCTTCGGGTCTTTGGGGCGGGGGAGCAGCAGTTCTGTGCTGGTGCTTCATGGTCCTAATGCCACAAGGGGTTTTGTGCTGAATTACCAGGTAGAGATGACTTCTATGCATGTAGCCTATGCCTGGCAAAATATTAGATGCCATCAGTGGTCCTGCACAAAGGGCCTGGAGTTTTTGCTCTGTGCAGAGTTTTACTGGCAACATGCGCTGCCAGTGAAACAAATCCTTTGGGGGCAGATTTTTCCAGTGCCCAAGGTAGGCCTAGTTTTATGGGGAGAACTGAAGGGGATAAAACTAGGTGATGTTGTTTGGCCTTTTTTTCGTTCAGCCTGAAGTGTGACTCTGGAAGCTTTTTGAGGCCTTGTGGGTGAAATACTTTGATGTGACCTCATGGTTCAACCCCTACAGGTTTCCTAGTGGAGAAGGCAGACATTGGCTGGAGTCATATGTTGTGGTACAGTGGTAGCATGTTGCACAGCTTGTGCTTAAAGGGTGAAATCCTCACTGCGGTTACAGGTTCTGACCTTGTAGTCTCAAAAATTATTTGGCTTTTAAGATCTTGCATGTTCCTGAAGGTGAGTAGGGGTGACCTTCAGATACACCTGCTGCTGTGAAATGTCAGTTGCTCAGTGTAGCATCAGCTTGATAGACTTGAGGTGAGGCTTACCAGGGTGTGCGATGTCAGCTTCTGAGTGTCTCTGTTGGTAGGTGAAGGAGCTGGTTCTTGATAACTGCCGTTCAGACGATGGGAAGATCGTTGGTCTCTCTTCAGATTTTGAGAACCTGGAGTTCCTCAGCATGATCAACATCAACTTGCTGTCTGTCTCCAATCTACCCAAGCTTAACAAACTCCGGAAGGTGAGTCAAACCTGTGGTCCCATCTCCAGCAGTCCTTGCTCTGAGACTTTGCTTTGTCCCTGGTGAGAGGTTTTTCCTGCGTTAGCCAGAAAAAAGACCATTTGATTTTTGCTTTCCCCTCTGCAGCCTGTAAGCTGAGCAAGTGAAGAGGGGTTGTTTTCTAGTATACTTGAATGTTTTTGAGCTCACATTTTTAACATCTTCTCTTCTGTTTTTGCTGTTTTGCTACTGTTGAAAATTTCAGTAGTGTATTTTAGAGTTTGTAGTTAGATAGCAGGGTATGTCCCCCACTTTGTCCTGCAGTACAGAAGTGGCTGGGAATATTATGTTAGCTTGGGAGAAGGGTCTCAGTGAAAACTGGAACTGCTTCTCTAATGAACAGGGTTCTGTTATCATCTGGTTGTCAGAGAACTTTATTCCCTATGTCACAAGCTGAAACACTTTGTGACCATATGATGTTTCCTCCTGGCAGCTGGAGCTGAGTGATAACCGGATTTCTGGTGGCCTTGAAGTTCTAGCAGAGAGAACTCCTAACCTGACACACTTGAATCTAAGTGGCAACAAGATCAAAGACATCAATACTCTGGAGCCCTTGGTGAGTGAAAGGCTGTGCTGGGATTTAAGGGATGATGTTTCCTTTGGGGAGCATGTCTGTGCAGCAGAAGTCCAACATCTTGGTAACTGTTCCAACAGCACTTCGTGGTTCTGATGGGAACAGATGAGTGGGTCCAATTTGAGGCTGGGCTAATAGTTAATGGCTCCACTGTCTGGAAAACCAGCAGCCAGTTGCTAAAAGAAGCATGAAATTGGGCTGGATGAGTAAAACTGTGGATGCAGTGCTCAGTGTCCATCTGAGAAAGGACCGTTAATGGGTCGGATGCAGTTGGAGGTAGGTGGCACCTGGGGTGTCATGGAGATGAGTTGCTTGGACACCAGTGAGGGTTTCCATTGTATCAGTCCAAAGATGCTGTCATGCTGGGCTGTGACCCTCGCACACTGGGTGCTGTCACAGCTTGCAATGCAGTGTGTTCCTGTTGTAAATGCAGGAATGCATCCCTGGTGCATCTGAACTGCCCCAAAGAAGGCTGTTGCCTTGTGATCTAGACTCTATAGCTGTGAAAGGCCTGATCTAGGGTGTTTGCATCAGTAGCTGTTGCCTTTGGTCCCTCCATCCCCTCCAGAAAGACTTGAAACTCTTTTCCTTTGCTTAGCCTGGTGCACAGTATGATAGCCTGACTGGAAGAGCTGCTGTGGCTGTGCTGAAAGGCACATCGGGTGCAGTCTGCTGCAGGCACTGCGCTTTGGTCTGCTGCCTGCATTGTGCTCTTGGGTCTTTTGCCTGATGGTTTTTGGGCAGGGTCAATCTGGTTCAGCGACTCCTCCTGCTGTGTGGGAGCTGGGCAGTGTGTGCTTGTTGCCCACTCCATCCAAGAGGGAGTAAGATTCCCATACGGCTTCAAAGGGAGCTGGCTCCAAGGAGGGGAAGCTGTAGGACAGAAGAGCTGAAAAGGAGTCTTCTTTCAGTGTGAATGTTGTCCCACACTTAGCAAAAGCAGCAACTTATCTCCACCAGAGGAACACATGGTGAAAATAGTGCATGCAAAGACACTTTTGTAGTAGGTGTGGGTAGTAAACCAGCTGTATTCTGATGGCTGCCTGATCTTCTAATACTCTTGACTTGTGAATGATATACTGACTTGATCTTTGCAGAAAAAGTTGCCAAACCTGCATAGTCTGGACCTCTTCAACTGCGAGGTGACAATGCTTATCAACTACCGGGAGAGTGTGTTCACCCTTCTGCCCCAGCTCACATACCTAGATGGATTTGATGCTGATGACCAGGAAGCCCCTGACTCAGACCCTGAAGCAGATGGGGATGGACTGGAAGATGAGTATGAGAATGGGGAAGGTAAGGATTTTCTCATCTTGGTTTTCTTGCTGGGGAACAACCCCTTTTCCCCTTCTGTATGATTGTGTTGCAAAATAAATGATGATTATAACTTGCTGCTTAAGTAGAGGCTGTCTGGACAACCCCCACTCATTCCTTCCTTTGGCAGGCTGCATGAGAAGTGAGACTTGCTGCAAGCTGACAGGGCTTGTTGCTGGCACTCCTTGTGCATGCTTGTTCTGTGTGATTTCCTGCCTATTGCTCATGTGGCACTGGGGTAGGAGGTGCGAGCATACTGTCTGGGAATAGCAAGTATTTGGAAACCATAATACTTCATCTTCTTTTGGTAGAAGGTGAGGAAGAGGATGACGATGATGAGGAAGATGATTTGGATGAAGAAGTCATTGATGAAGAAGATGATGATGATGATGATCTGGAAGGTGAAGAGGAGGAGGATGGAGTAGATGATGAGGTGAGGCTTTGTCATCAGTGTACACCTACAGCAGCATGTTGGCTTGTTTGATAGTGCATTTGTCCCTTAATCTTGTGACCCATCTGACCAGATGTCACAGGTGCCTCTTTGTGGGCAGATCCAAGGGGTCCTGCCATGGGCTCTGGCTTTTCCCAGAGCCTTTTGGCTCCATCCAAGGAGTTTGCTGGTTCAGTATTTACTGCTTGGACTGATACTTTGTGGCTTCAAGTGATAAAGCTGTACACCTCCCACTTTTTTTTTTTGCACCACTTTTAAGGGGTGCAAGAAGCTATTGAGGAAACAATAGCTTCTCCATGCTCAGCTTGTACTTGTCACCCTAAAGCTAGAGTAAGGCAGGAGCTGAGGTGAAGAAAAATGTAGAATTACACCTTGCTTATGGGATTGTGGTTTGTGTAACAGTGTCGTCTTTTGATTCCAGGAGGAAGATGAGGAGGAAGATGGTGAGGATGAAGAAGATGATGAAGCTGATGATGGTAAGTTGAATTCTAGCAAACTGTTTGCAAAGCTGCCTCAACAGTCTTGCACTTCTGCTGTATACTTAGAGCTTCCCAAGCTTCTGTGCTGCTGCTGCTTTCAGCTTTTCCTTGATAAGTGCAGTGTTCCTGCTAGTGGGCACTGCTAAGCTGTTGGTTACGCCTGAGCAGACTATAAAATAGTGGCTATAACCTAAGGGTTGTGTGGTGGTAATGGGGAAACAAGTTTCAGTGCCTGTTAATGCTTACCAGGCTGGGTAGGTCTGCCAAATAGTAGAGGTGAATTGCCTAGGGAACCAGTTCTAAGTAGTTTGAACTGATAGTTCGTGCAGGTTTAGGGCTTCTGTTATAGAAGCTCACGTTCTCAGTCTTTGTGAGCAGATGCTCTTGGAGTTACATGTTCCTCTCTCCTGTCAGCTGTAGGCAGGGGAGTAGACCTGAACTTGATTTAAGTCCAGACTCCTCTGGTTATAACAGGCTATAAACACCTGAATGAATGTTGAAAGAATACAGTGGCTGGCATGACTTTAAATGGCCTTGTATGAGTTCGGTCAGAAATGACTGAATTCTACGGATTCTACACTTTTGGGAGTGCTCAGCAAAGCCTGTTTTGAAGCACTTGTTGAAATATGGGATGCTTGAAGGGCAAAAAAAAAAAGTAGTTAATATCTCATGAGTCTGGGCCTTTTGGGTAGCATGAGAAACCAGGCAGGGTGGATCTCTGCTCTGTAATGGTGAGAGTCTAGTCTGTGCTTGCTCACTGGCAAGCTGCAGCTGACGCAGCTTGTAGCCACAGTTCAGATGTTGTTCCACAAGACTGAACAGAGCTTCATGCTTCACCTCTTTTTGCAGACCTTCCACGAGGGGAAAAGAGAAAACGAAATCTAGAGGATGAAGGAGAGGAAGACCCAGAAGATGAAGAGGATGATGAGGATGACTGATCCCAGCGAGCCAATCAGTTTTACAGACTATGACTGTGCTTGTCTTAACCTTCCCGTTGTGTCTATGTGAGACTGTAAATCCCTGTCTCCCACTCCTCCCCCCTTTGTATGGCTGCAGCGTCCACAATATATTTTTTTAAGATGTAGAATACTGTAGGCATTCAGGGGAATCTTCCATACAAGGCTCTCTTTCTCACAAGTATCTCATGACCAAAGGCTTTCTCCGTTCTGTGGTTTGTGCAGCAGTTTGCAAAAAAAAAAAAGAAAAATATTTCCTCCTAGGGTATCTTTCGTGTCTGAAATCAGCCTTGCCACACTGGACCCAGAGCTCCAGCTCGCCGCCCTGCCTGACAGCAAAGAAGGCGTGTTTGCTATTTGCATGCCCTCAGACCTGCTTTCTGAAGACGCTTGAGCCATCTTGAGCAGTGGGTGCAAATCTGGTTCACCTGAATGGACTCTAAGCAAATGATCACTGAGGTCTCTCTGATCAGAAATAATGGTGATGTGATCTCTGGAGATGCTTGAAGATACTTTAGTGCTGGGGATGTGGGGTGCCTGGGGTCTTGGGTGGGGGGGTTGACTGCTTGCAAGACCTGGTACCTCTGGTGATGCACCTTGCAGTAGCCCTGTACTTGCTTTCCTATTTTTTATAAACTGGAATATTTTTCCTGATGGCCACCTAATAACTTTCACATGGATGTCCAAGTAGGGCTGATTTGTGGATTTGTGGCTGTGAGTGTCTCTGCTGTGATGAGGCTTCTCATCACTCTGTAGCAGCCTATGCCTTTTGGAAAAGATAGGAAATAGCAGGTTTAGGGATACTGCACTTCTGTCAAACTCCATTTCGCACTGTACAGAACACGTTCAACCAGTATCACTGTGATGCACCTAACTCGGCGTTCCCCGGGAGACCGTGTTAGCCTATATATTCTCAGGGTCCTTCTGTTAGCCAGTAACAACTCTGGACAGTTGCCTCAGCGCTAGCCTGGTGTATACGTCCTCCTCCTTTTTCCTTTTCAGTGTGAAGAGAAGTGCATTGATCAGAAATCCAGCTTGTTCCCATCCATGCTGTTTCTGCACTGCAGGAGCGCAGACAGCGCTGTGGAGCACGTCTCCCTCTGACCTGGGGTGTCTGGAGCAGGGAAGGGGGGAATTTGGCCAGGGGTGGCTCTCCGCTGCAGGGTTTCTGGCCTCTGGCCCTTCCTTCCTCTGCCTCTAGGTGTTCAGACGGCACAGCTGATAGCTTCTGGAGAGACCTGGTCCTGTGGCCTCCAGGGATGGAAACTGTTGGGTGCTGGGTGCCTGGAGAGCTGTGCTCGGGCAGGGGCGGCTGCTGCTCCTCTGGGGAGCGCGGTGCTGGGGCTCTCGGCTGGTGTGGGGGCACTGGCGCGTTGTGGGGCTCCTGGTTGTTGCTCTGGGCAATCTGTCGGCACCCAGCACTTGGAGGTGAGGTTCACAGCGGTTCCTTCAGGAGCGGTGTGTGTTGCAGCACATCTGAGTTTCTGTTGCTTTGTTCTGTTCTTGCTGTTGTCTCTTGCATTGTACAGTAGCTGTAACCATTCGGAGAACTACTCCTGTAAAATGCAAACTGAGTAACTTATAAATGTTAAAGGAATTTAAAAAAAAAAAAATTCAGAGCAGCAGTTCTAATTTTTCCCTGCATTTTTAGCAGATTGTATGGATTTTATATTAGCCTAGTAACTGTCAGGTTTCGATTGGTCAGAATAGTCCCAGAAATAAGGATCTCCAGCCCTTTTGTATCTTTTGTTACAAAATTTGGATAAAACTTTTAATAAAGACTTCAGTTTTTAAAAATCCATTGCAATGAACGTTGTCTTCACTGCCTCTGCTCTAGGAACACCAGAGCTGCCAGCAGCCTGCAGAAGCCCTGGGTTGGAAGTTCTGGGGCAGTTTTTCTTGAGCAGCTGGATCTCTTCAGGAGTGGTGACTGTCCTGTTCACCCCAGGCATGGCCTTTTTTTGCTCTAAGCCCCAGCTGAGCGGATTCTTGGTAAGTGCAGCTCATCTGTTCTCACTCTGCAGGGCTGGTTTGGGCATGGCAGGGCTGCTTATGGGGTGGCAGTGGGGACGGGGACTGAGCAGGGGGCTCTGGGGTGGGGAAGTGTGTTGGGGACGAGGGACAGGGACCAGCCTGACACGGAGTCCTTGTGTGGATGTGCCTGTGGGATCTACGTGGGGATGGTGCAGCCCCTGCTCTTGGAAGTGGCCACAGCTTGGTTCATGGGTAGCTGCAAAGGCTGTTTCTTGCGGGGGACGACGACAGGTCAGTGTGTCTGCTTTTCTGATCTGTATGAAAAGTCCCTGTTTTAAGACATCTCGGCATTTAACTAGCTTCAGCTCTGCTGGGAGCTCGGCTCTGCTGAGGACAGGGCTATAGCTTAAGGGTGGTGCAGAGCGAGGGGGAGCTGGGTGGGCAGCCCTGGTGCTGGGTTTCGGGGGCACCCAAACTGTGCCCTCGAGCAGGGAGCTGGGTGTTGGGGTTTGCACGTGGGCTGGGCTGGAGGGCTTAGGGAGGCTGATGTGCGTGCTGTGCCCCTATCCCTGGGGCTGGAGGTGCCCTTTGCCTTGCTGGGGCTGCGTGGTCCTGGCCTGGCACCAGTGAGCTGCTGCTCTGCCAGGTCTCTGCAGCCGTGGGCTTCACCTCGGGCTCTCTGTGAGGTGGGTGCCCAGCGCGCTGCTCTGGAGCCAGCACAAGGAGCTGCGTGGAGGAGAGCAGTGCTGCGGGTGCTGGCCCCGGAGGCTGGTTGTGCAGCCCCCCCACTTCTGCTGCCACTTTCCACTACAGGCACAACCCCTGCTGGGGCTGCTCCTGTCGCCTGCCTCCCCCTGCTCCTCAGAGGTGGGTGTGCTGGAGCTGTGGCTGTCTGTCCGTCCTGCTGGCAGAGCTGCACAGGGGGAGGTGGGAGCACGCAGCCCCCCGGGACCTGTGTTATGGGGTCAACATGCACACACACACACACCCCCGCCCCCGGCTGCTGTGTGTGGTGTGGGGTCTGGGGGTGTCGAGCAGCAGGGCTGAGAGGGCTGCAGCCACTGCTTGCAGCAACTCCAGCTCCTTGGAGCTGAGCTCTGGTGGGTGAAGGAGGGAGCTGGAGGGGACGCAGGGCTGCTCGCTGCCCACACTGCGAGATGCCCAGGAGCTGAGCTATGGAGGGACCTGGGCAGCAGTGTGGGGCTGGGCTGGATGCTTCCCCCTGCCCTGGGGCCCAGCACGGGGCTTTCAGGCTCTTCTTTCTTCATAGTGTTCCAGGCACTGTGGCCTGGGGTGGGCATGTCCCCTGGGGCCACATCCAGACACTGCTGAGGTGGTGAGGGGCAGGGCCCCAGGCTGCCTTGTTTCCAGCCCAAGGAAATAAAAATCCCTGAGCCTGGGGCCCCCTGCCTGGGTGCTGCAAGGCAGGGTCCCCAGCTGGGAGCTGCCCCTGGACTGCTTTGGAGCGAACCTTGCTGGGATGGGGCCAGATGCTCTCTCAGGAGCCCTATATCATTTGGGACCTCGTCCCGGAGGGGTACAGGGAGCCTCCATTCCCCCCCCAAACCCACCCCCTTCTGCCCCCACTTCCCAGTGCTGGGGCCCACTGCTGAGTGATGGGGAGCCCCAGCCCCCTGCTTCCCCCATCTCCTCCCTCACTGGGGTGGGGGGAGCTCCTTAGGGCTGATGCAGCTTCCCTATTGCCCCCCACCCTGGGAACCCACAGAGGCTCTCCCAGTTGCTGTTCCTGTACAATTTCCATTTATTAATTTCCAGACCTTGTTTCATAGAAGTCCAACTCCTGAGCATCCAGCAGGCTCCCCCTGAGCCCCTGGGGTTGGAGCAATGAAACCTTTAGGGAAGGGAGAGACACGCAGGGTCTGGGGGCTTAGCGTTTCCAAAAAAATAAAAGGGAAGGGGAGGGGGTAGAAATTTCAAGAAAAAAATGTTGCCCCACTCTGCCACCCCATGCTGAAGCTGGGGAATGCTCCCAGTGTCCCTGTCCCAACGTGGTGGCATGGGGTGTGCGGTGCCCCTTCCCCAGCCAGGGAGGGGGGAGCCCAGCGGGAGCGGGACCCCTCAGAGCTGTGAGTACAGGGAGTTCTCCATCTCCGGCGTCAGCTTCGAGTGGAAGGAGGCGAGGCCCACCCCGAAATCTGGAGGGAGAGGGAAGAGAGCTGTCAGAGCTGTGGCTGAGCTGTGGGGGCTGCTCTGGGGCATGGCGGGGGGCACACAGCCCCCCGGGGCACTGCTGTGGGACGGGGGCTGCCCACTGCTGCGGTGACACGGGGTGGGCAGCGGGGCTGATCCCCACTAATGCCTTCTCCCCCAAACTCCCAAGCCCCATTCTGTGGCTGAAGGGAGTGGGGCTGCGCGTGGGTCCGCTCAAGCCCATTTAACGAGAGCACTCGGGGGGGACCCCCAGCAACCCCCCCCCCCCGGGGCCGTACCCATGTCCGCATCCAGGCGCCCGGGCGGCAGCGGGTTCTTGCGGTGGTCCTCGATGTGCAGCGTCATCTCCTCCCGCGAGGCGGTGGAGTAGGGGCACTGCATGCAGGTGTAGCGGCCCCGCGTGTGCTCCCACACGATGCGGCTGTTGGAGGAGTGCCCTGCAAGGACGGGCGAGGAGGGAAGCACGGCGCTCACCCGGGAGCCCCCGTGGGTGGGAGCCCCACGCGGAGCGGGATGCGGGGCAGCGCTGCGGAGGGGCTCGGCTCCGGCCAGGCTGTGGGGGTAGGAGCCCCTGCTCCGAGCCCTGCGTACGCATGGGTCCCCTCCCTGCTGGGGAGGGGGGACCTCGAGTCTGGGAGCGGAGCCAGCTGTGGGCATCGGGCAAGGCTGTGCTGCTCGGCCCCCCCCTTGTCCATTGCCTCTCCGCACCTGCGGAGCAAGGGCAGGCAGATTCCAGCCTGGCCACGGGGCCCAGAAAAATAGGGGGGGCTTTTGAGTCCAAGCAGCTGCTGCACCCTCCCATTTGTTCAGCCGATGAAACCAAGCTCGGCAGCTCCTGGCAGGGTGCAGCCAGTGACCCCCCCGGTCTCCAAGCCTAGCTGGGCAGCATCCCCTCTGTGCAGGGCTCCCAAAAGCGAGGGTGCCCGCCCTCCCCACTGTGCTCTGGGGAGCATCGCGGCCCCCGCAGGGCCTCTCCCCT
>VXAL01007795.1:0-14371 GCA_013399475.1 Chauna torquata | reverse complement strand
CGCCCGCTCGGGCCGTGCCAGGCCAGGCCAGGCCGCGCTTGGGCGGGCGGGCAGGGCTCACCGCGCGGGGGGCGGCCTTCCGCGAGACGCGGCTGCAGACAGGCATTCCCCGTGTCTTGGAGACCCGTAACAGCGGGCAGGACTTCTGGCCGCGCTTGTCCTGAACGGGGCAAAGCGGGGCTGAGGCCGTCCCCCGGGGACACCGTACAGGTAACTCGTGGGGTAGAGGCTCTCGGTAGCGCGCTGCCAGAAGCTTTGCAGCAAAGCAGGGTCGCTTTCACGAAGTAATCGAGCTGCTGTCTGGATCCAGTTTCCTGAAACGCTGCTCCACTACAATCCTTAAGTTGTTCACCTGCTTCCATTTTGCCTCTTCCCCATCCCTCCCTCCCGAGCTCGCAGTGAATAATTCGTTCTGGCGCTCCCTTAGACAGAATAATGTCTGAACCAGATAAAATCCTGTTTCCGCATTTGTTTGAGGAAAGATTCTTTAAGGGAAGAATCATGAAAAAGGTAAGTGATTGACTTTATTATAGCTATGCCATTCTTGTTACCTAGGTGAGATTATAAGAGGTGTTTCTGTTTTTTTTTTCAGTTAGGCAGCACATCTTTGCAGGCTGAAAAATCAGCTGCAGAATTTAAGGTTTCTTTACATCTTTATCTTCTCTCTAACATTAAAGACAAAATTTACAGGCACTTTCTAGGATAAAAGCCCACATCTATGTAATTTCTGTATCTCATACAACATTCAATTTCTTTTGAAACTCTACAGACTTGAATTTTTAAGAAACCTGAGTGAGGCACTGTCAATGACTAAGTTTCTAAATACGATTTGCTATCAAATTTCAGTTACTTAATTCTGAACCAGGGTGTACCTTTTAAAGCAAGCACATACTGCGCACACACAATCAAACAACCTTCACTAATGCAGTACACATGATGGTTCTAAAGCATAGGTGGATAATTATGAGGCTGACCAAAAATTTTTAAATCTCTGAGTATCAGCATTGGTTATTTTGGAAGAAGTGCCCACAGTGGGAGTAGATATGATATATGGCATCATAATGCCTTGTGATAATTCACAATTTCTTCAATAATCAAGTTTTGAATAAAAATCCACAAACACATTCTTGTATGAATGATAAAGCACTTTCCAAATACATCACTCTGTGTTTTTAAATTATACTGAAGTACTAAAGTACTAAGGTGTATTTGGATGATCTCCATTGCAGTCAGTTCTCCTGAGCACCAAAGACCAAAAAAAAAAAAAAGTTCCTTTTTTTAAGAATGAACAGGCTGTTTGTTTAACACAGCATCAGATCTTCTACTGTTTGTTTGGAAAAAAATGGTGCTATAATTCCATCTCAGTGGTCCTATTTTGCCTATATTTTCAAACACGCAAATCACATGGATCTTGAAGAATGAAAATCTCAGGGAACCTATGCTTATTTCACTATGTAAATAAAATTCCTGCACAAACCTACTGTCAGAATACGTTTTGTAAACTAGTTAAAGATTCAAGTATTCCTGGGTTTCGTCTTTCCTTTTCTGTTCATGTCATGTCCTTCGTGTTCACTTAAGGATACTCGCTTTTACGCAGATAAAGTACTCAGGACCTAGTTTACTGTGGCAGACTTTTTACAAAATTTGTAAATCTGCATATTTTATTTAGAAGTCACCAAGTCTGTGTCCTGTGATGTCATCTACTCTGGTCATGCCAGGCTTTATTAGAATTGTGAAGAAAAAATTGATCTTTTTAAAATCTTGATAAACTAAAATACATGGTAGTTGTGTTCTACATGGGGAAATGATTGCATTTATTTTTCTAGTTCATATATAACAGTTACAAATCCCAATTTTAATACATCTACTGCTGATATCCTATTTATATGTAGAACTGGCAAGGACACTGCTAGCACTACCTTTTGGATATTTCATCTGTTTGCTTAATAGTTTCGTTATGCGAATAAACAAATGAATATTCCTGTGTTTAACACAAGAGGTCATACTAATCACACAGCATGTTATAAAACTAATGTGCTGGAGGTTTTATTTCAGTTCCATTGTACAGTCTGGGATATTTCATCACAGTTTCAAGGTCTGAAGTAAGAGCTGGTGAGAATTTGCTTCTTCATAGCTAGAGAGGTAAACCTTCCTCTCTATGACACTGGTAAATGAGCTGAAACGAAAAGATGCCCTTTTAAAGTAATTTAAAGGATTAAAAAGATTACCTTTTAAAGTAATTTAAAGTTCACTTTTAAAAGTGAATGTTTAATTTCAGAAATAAAATATATTCTTCACGTGAATTGAATTGGTATATTCACTTGTGTCACAAATAAATTAGCATGGACAGCGCGAAACAACTAGAACATACTAAAATAGTAACAGTGAACTGTTGTACTGTTTATTTATAAAATAAACATTATCTCTTTGGGCTTGGGAGCTTTGTGGTTTTTTCTGCCTTTTCATTGTATAGTGGATGGAACTGCTCTTACTGGTTATCATAGGTCCTGCTGCTTTATTGCCAAAGAGGCTGTTTTTACACATATATATGCATGAGTGTGCATGGGTGCACATGCATCTTTGTGTAAAGTACAAGACAATTACTGCCGCTCTCATTTGATAATTACGATTATTAGAAATGTTTGGAAAATTGATTTTTTTTTTGTAAACCCACTAATTGCAAGAAGAAAATAAATACTGTGAAACAAAACTAGCAGGAGCAGGACAGGAAGCTCAAGAGACACAGGAAAAATTAGGTTTTTGAGAGGAAAAAAACACCGTGAAATATTTGTAGTGACAGCTAATAGCTAGTCATTTCAAAAGCTCATGTAACATCCAATAAAGATACAACACCTACAGGCTACAATAAAAGGTATTAGAAAGCTGTTTTGGCTGTTATCCTATTCCCCTACTCATGCTCCCTACTCATGATTTTAAGGCGCCTCTTAAAATCGCAGAGAATTCTGCACTCATAAAAATGCCAAAGAATACAGAAATATAATAAGAAGGAAACAAAAGGAATGAAAAAAAGCTAGGAATTTCCATTCTGTAACAGTGCTTTGCACTCAAAGTGTGTTCTGCACAAGGCCTAGGTATTTCTAGAAAGCACTGAAGGAAACAGTCTTGTTCAGTTCACAAAAAGCAAGCGGATACATAGCTGAATATGCACACGGAAAGGTGCCATTCAGGGGGAGCGTAGTCACAGTAAGAACAACAGGTAACGCAAATAGCAATAGGATATCACAAGATCATTCACAGGTATCCATGCAGCAGTAAAAATGCTTTGTGAGACAACAGCAAAAGTGATTGCAGTTCAGCTGCCAAGACGATGAGGCGGAAACTAACCATCAGAGCCACGTGTGTAAGTTACCTTTTGCGTACCATCTGGCAGGGCTTTACCCACCAGATGGCTCCGACATCACCCCAGCAACTTTCATCACGTAGTTATGAGCCTGAACTGGCATCCCACCCCCGCTGGACCTGTGCTGATTTCGAAGACCTTTTGATAATGTTCCACAGTCGTAGGAGAAGGAGACTCCGTGCAGATCATACCAGCGACATACTAGGAGGAAGCGTGCTTTACAGTTTCTGCTTTTGATTCTATACTCTTCCACTAATCTGCACATTCTCCTGCGCCTCCAGTGTATCACCAACAAAAACGTAGGTTCACTCCAGTTCAAAACCTTCACCTGTAGCAAGGGACATTTAGGATAAACAAAAGATGAGGACATTGGATTGACAGCTCTAAAACTCTGACCAAAATTTTCTAAAATATGGATGCATTAATTCTTGGGGGTGCAGCTTAAGAAATACTTAGAATTGCTGCATGCCTTTCTTCCAGTCAAGGGAACCTCAAGGGATGGATTTTTTTTTTTTATTTATGCCAACAGAATGTTTATTACTATTAAGCATTTTGAAAATATGGGATGGGGTCCACAAAACACCTAGGAAAAGTATTTCTTCCCTTAATTCACTTCTCCATCCTTTTTGGGTATTTTTATAGTACGTGGAGGTCACACAAGCTTAATGACTTTCTTGTCCCTACTTTTGTTTTTCTCATTATGGAGATACTGCCACCTACAAGGAATTTCTCATCTAGCTAATTGCATCGATGTTAGTACTATCTTGCACAGCCATTGCAGATTCTCAGCAGGTGACTATTACATTATTTTTAATGTGACTACAGCTTTGTAACAGGCTTCTAACTTGGCACTTAGTGAAATTATAACCATGCGCTGTTTCTATTTCAGCCTTTGAAAATACAGAGAGTGACTTCGAGTGTGTGGGGTTTTCAAATGTGAGCTTACTTTTAACTTTACAGAATCCATTTGAAGAATTTTGACCCATTAAGGGTAGTGAGAGTGTTTTCATCTAACTATAAGATTGTACTTTGCAAAGTTGGCACAAGTTGATGTTAGCTGTGCTTTTCATCTCCGTAAAGTATGTTATTTCTAACTCATGTAGCAATTGATTCTAAATAACTAAATTTCATTTGCCCATATTTGAAAAATAAATATTTTTTTCCGTTGGTACTTTATCATCAGTGCTTCCATTTTACCATCAGAATATAGTTACTATGGATTTGCAGTGGCTTTGTTGTATTTGGAAAGTTAATTCCAGTTTACTCAATGACATGATCCCCTACTAGGCTATCGACTGTGAGAGATGGACTTTCCTTAATCAGATGACAAATGTGTGGTGTGTGTGGTTGCTCTCAAATCTTAAATTCAGTGTTGGTTCTTACAGCCAGTAGTCATCCGAAATCAAAACAAGAAGTGTAAGGTTACTTACTTGGCTGTGTTTACTGGGGACTTTTTAATTTGTTTCTGCAGGAAAGACTTTATGACTTCTACAGCACATTCAAATCCCATGTCACAAAATTCTGTTTGCTTGTCACCATCATACCGAAAGCCTTTTGGACATGTTCATAACACACTCAAATGTCAGTTTATGTAGTGATCCTGTTTGCAGAAATCATCTCTCTAAGAAGTTTGCCAAATTTCTACACTGGTAGAATAAATGGAAGCAGGGAAAAGGTGAAAGCCGGTGTCCAGTTTTGTATTACCTGCAGCCCCACTTTCTGCAAGATACACTCTTATTCATGTTTTTTGTAAGTTTTTTAATTTGTAAGGTGGCTGACTTGAGGAATGAGTTTGGGACAGAGGAGTGGGGCTGTGGCTGAGGGAGCAGCATCTCCCTTTTTCCTTCCTAACTAGGCTGGTGTGCAGCAATGTCTCTTCTCCCCTCCCATCTGCTTCACTTTGTGCCTTCTTCCCACCCTTCCCTACCACAGAGGCTGCTGATCTTACGCGTAGGGTGACTGACAGCCCCTCCAGGTTAGACCGTGGAAGACAGGAGAACTCTTCTGCTCAGCTGTTGTCAGAGGAGGTAGTTATTAAAGAAATCTGCTTCAGGCTGGCTCTCATTTGATAAGCTTGGCAACTGAACAACTCTTTGAGGTGATATTCCAGGAAGGTCCAGAAAGTTTTACAAAATGTTTGTTCTCAGGAGTGTAATTCTTCTCACTTCTCTCCTTTGTTCCCTATCTTGCCATACTACTCAACCAAAAATTATATGTGCTTTTGAGGAAAAGACTAGACGGTTTTAATTAAAAAAACTAAATACAAGGACAAAGGGATTAAGACTTTTCACATAAACCATAAAATCTTATCCCATTCAGAAAACATTTCTAAAGAACTAAACTTCCTACACTTCAGCTGGGTAAAAGCCATGTCTGCAACCCAGTTTGTAAAATTAGTAGCTCTTCTATTGGTAGAGTGACATTTTAAAATATATGTAACACTAGATTGCTTTAAAAAAGTTAGGATAAACAGATCATTTCTGAAAAGAAAAGCTGTAACTTTTTTCATTCTGTCTACAACTTAACACATTGAAAATGTATTCTCAATAGAGGAACTACATTAGAGTAGTCTGAAATGAAGTGTACAGAAATCATGGTTTCTTCACTCCTGACAATGATTTTAGATTCTTCATCTTTCTGGAAGATCAAGATCAGGTTTAAAATGGAAGAGGTATGGCTTTGATTATGGAATATCTGCTGTAGCTATTATAAAGTATGTCCTAGAGGTTCTTTCTCAGACTAATTTTCCTAATATTAAAAGTGTATTGGTGTTCAAGCTGATCTGAATAAAACTAGTTTTTCTGCCTCTTAGAAACCTATCCTCTGGATAAGAAAGCTACTTGTAGATGTGTGGTAAGAGAGCTCCCTGTACTGCCTTGGGAATGGCAATGCAGATGACAGACAGTGTTGAGAGCAACATGTCAAATTCTCTGTCACATGCTAAGTAATGCACACAGTTTCTTTTTAAGGACACTATTCCGCTATTCAGCCAGCCAGTATTTTCCCCAAAGGATGTAGATGCAGCATCCGCATGCGCCTTCACACACCTTGTTTCTAGGCACCTGACCCCCACCACAGCATTCAAGCACAAGAATTAGAGGGATTAACGAACCAGTATGCAGAGTTTGTGCTAGTCAAGAATACAAACTGAGGATAGGGATGCTACCTCAAGACCAACACACTTAACTGATGACTCTCCTGCTCAGGTTTTGTAGCCTGGAACTCCCTCTTCATGGGGTAGGAGCCAAAGCATTTTCTTTTAAACACCATCAGCCGTTGTGTTCTCCTTTTAAATGTCAGCTAGGTGGGTCTGGGTACTTCTCCACATGTACATAATAGGGAAGAAAATGTGATTTTCCTTTCCGACAGCCTAGATGGACTCACGTGCATACTCCATCTGAGCGAGCAGGCCCTAAAAAATCAAGCTGCAATGTAGCAGGGGCAAGGGACAACCAATCCCCCCTATTTCGTCTAGTGACGAAATAAGAGTTGCTTCATTGGGTCAGACAGCATGAGAGTAAGCAGACACATGAATTTAGACAGAAACCAGTGACTGCCTTTGGACTAGGAACTGGAGTCCTCTCATAGGACATGAAGAGAGACCCTCTCCAAGAGCAGCGCACAAATACCCACTGACCCCTGCAACATCTACTGCTGTCAGCTTTAGAGGAGCTACAGGAGCTGGTTCCCCACCTCCAGACTTTCTCATGTTCAGGCTTTACGGATGTTTCAGCTTAGGAACAATATTTAAATGCTCAGGAGAGTATGCAGAACTTTGAACCCTGCATCTTAAAGCTGCTCTCAGAATTTTCCTAAAGTCTTGAGGCTCAAATGGCATTTGCTAGAAATTTCTAACATTTCCTGAGTGTTTAGTCTTACATTCAGGAATCACTTATACTTTACAATACCCCAGTCTGTTGTCACTGTTAGTCTCATGTGTGAAAATTCAGCATTTCATGTCTTCTATTAAGTATGTTGGAGTATTTATTACAAGCTAATGTCATCGTATTCATTTGTCATTCAGTTAGCATCCAGCTAACACTCTGTTGTCAGTTTGGACAAGTTTTTGTCCTGCTGCCCTTCCCATGGCCGTGCTACATGGCAGGACTCTCATTCCAAGAGGCGAATCTGCTACATGACTGCTAGTTTAAAGCAATTTTTAGTTGTCTGCATGTGCTCTTTACTAATTCTGTAGAGCCACTTCAGCTTTGGCAAGTTCTTTTTCAACTTCATCAAGCTTTTTATAATTTGTGCTTTATAAGCATGTTTTGCATAACAGACAAAAGGAAAAAACTTGCTATTTGACATAAATATCTGTAATTTATTTATAACATGTAAAGTGTTGCACTGATGAAAATAAATAAATGCCACATTATAAAATGTTTGGCTTTGTTTATTCGCAAAAAAACACCTAGACTATTTTTGCTCTGATCTACTGGAAATTTACTCTTTAAACTCCCACAGAAAACTTACCAAATCAGTATTCAGGGGTAGCTAAAAGGAAATAGCACAGTTGTCCTTCTGAAATTCTCCTGTCTTCTTAACCTGGTGTCTAGTTTTGCAGAAGTTAGTACTCTGGTTCTACTTTGTTTTATTTTTTGGCTGCCATGAATGTGGACAGGGTATCTAATTTACTATTCATCAGTGTGACTTTGCAGAAAGTACACTCCAGGTTGTATTTGCCTCTTAGATTAATCAGTGCTACCATGCAAACAAAAGCAATATCAACAAAAGTAGGTAAGATTACAAAACTGTGTGCTGTGGCATTTCCATAAAGGCTAGAGATAGTTACGACGAGGAATAAAAGTAACAAGCTGCCAAATATATTTGTGCTACAAGTTAGAATCATCTGTCACTTTTTCACATATCTGGTTGAAACAGCAGTTCTCCCAAAGCTGGGTGATCATTTGGGACTTTTTCCCCATGACAGATACGATATTTTCCCCAACAGTAGCTGTTCCCAAGCTGTTACGTGATGGAGGTAAATCATGTGAAATTGCATTGATAAAAATGAATCAGTAAAGCCCAGCTCTGGTTTCTCAAATAATCAGCTGTTACTCAGTGATCCCAGTTCACACATTTTTGACACTCTCTTCTGTGCATGAGGAAACTAGAACAGAAGTTTTTGTATTTCTGCTTCTGAGGCAGTTAAATTTAACGTTAAAAAAGTCACGGAATGTGGTCATGCCTTTGTGGTCTGGCAGCTAAGACCTGACGCTGAACACCGTCATGTCCACTCCTGCACCAATGAATAACTGTCTATCCAACAGAGAAAAATAACCAAAGGGTGGCACAAGAATGTCTCTGCTCAGAACATCTTGTGAGGTCCTGTGGGGCTGGATTCCCCAGCCAAAGCCCAAAAGGGATTCAGACTTTGCAGTTTCCTGAGTGATTTAGTCTAACAATAGGACTCCTGAATAAGGGGAGAGAATAATGCCACCTACTACTGAATTATTTGCTCATCTCTTTTCCTTTTATTACAACAACTAATCCTTATTACTACTGCTACTACTACTAGTAGTAGTAGTACTACTAGTATGTGATATTACATGTTGAGGGTTTCTGGTTCCATCAGAGATGAAAAGGAACTCCTAAATCTGGTTTGATCAGAATCTAAACTTCCTAATTCTCTGGCGGAAAAATAAATTATTCACACAGTTTTATTCCTTCCAACTTGTTCAACTTTGTTTCAAGTGTAACACTTTTATTTCTACAGGCAAGTATTTACACAGACCAAATGTAGGTGCAGGAGGATATTTGTTCATGTCTTTCTACACAAGTGTCTCTGCAGATATAAACATGTATTTTGCAGACCTAGTCTGAATGTTTGCTTTTGTAAACTGTCCTAAAAGACAGTGGCAGATGTAATTGCAGAATCTAGGTTAGGGTGATAATTCTACAGCAAGTGAAATACAGGAAGCATTAATAAAAAGTTGTGCAATTATAGGTGTGATTTTCTCATGAAACACAATGGCATACGTCTGCAGAAAACTGGCTGCTGTATTGTAGGCACAAGCTGCCAATACATTTGTTTCTGCGCGTGCGTGTGTAACTTCAGCACTGCAAGCAAGGACTGGAAAGTTAGAGCTGCTAAAACAGTGAAAATGGATACACAGTTCCGACACTGGAGGGAGGATTGACACTTATGCCTGGTATGAGGTAAAGCATGAACTTGCATGATAATGCCCTCTAGTATGCTCATAAACAATTTCTTTGTAAGTGGTTAAAAGCAAGTCAAGTGGATCAGTATTGCTCATTGATCTCTGGCCTGTAATGTAAAAAGTAATACATGACAGCAGAGCTAGAAATGAAAATAAGACAGCAGTCGCTATGAAGGAATTCTGCAACTATGTGAGGTGGAAAGAATGATAACAAGGGATCAAATAAGCTGCAATTCCAAAACAGAAGTGACAACAGGTGTTTAAAAAAAAAAAAAAAAGGAGAATTGAAAAGTGTAATTACAAAAATGACAGGCCGGAAAAACAAAATTGGCCGGAAATATGATACACATACAAAAGAAATTTCTTAAAAAGCAAGAATGTCAGTAATTAAATGCCAAGTACAAATTCTGGGAACAGATTTTATCCATGTAGAGTACAAAATATCATTTTGGCCTAAGTCCTGAACAGCAAAAGTTGGCTTGCTGATGTAAGATACATGCTCTTTTAAAGAATAGTTCTACCAGAGAGCTCGTCATCTGTGCAAACGATCTGTGTCCTCAGTAGACAGGGGAGATGGCTGCAGCATCCCTCCTCTTGTGCTCAGTTTTGGTAGGCAGATAAGGCCCCTGAGCCCCGGGACTGCCCCTCTGTGCCCAGGGTCCGGGAGTACATGAGTATCAGTCCCTGTTGGAGCTGATCAGAGACTCCGTAGGCAGAGAGTGCTAAGGAGTCAGCAGTAGACAGAGAGATAATCTGCCCCCCTCACCAGCTTTACAAGGGCAGGGTGACGGGGATACGTTCAAGCTGACTTCAATTGGGTCAGAGAAGCCTGGTGGCCAGTGTGGAATGGTGAGCCCATGCTGCAGCAGGGACGAGCAGAGCTGTGCTGCCGGTAGCCCCCTTCAGTGCTGCGCAGCTGGCCGTCAGGGAGGGCATGCCCGTCCGGTCTCCTTAGTAGCTTTGGCAGTGATGCCTATGAGATAATAGGTTTGATCTCCCTTACGAGATCTCTTCTTTTAAATGCTAGATATTAATCTAAAGCAATACCCAAGATGACTTTTAATCTGTCTGAGCTAAAAACTCAGGCTTACCAGGACAGTAATTTGAAAAGTTTCACATGTTATGAAAAAGAATCCCATTATAAATTTTGAATATTCTCAGTTCTGAAATTTCATTTACTTGACGCTAATTTTTCTGGTGAAAGAGAGAAGACACAAATCCTGTTCTGTTTTTCTATATGAAGTATTTTATTTCTGGGTCCTTTTATTTAACATTTTGGGGTGCAAGTATTTAGAAGACCGCTCAGAAAGGCTAAGAGGTGAGATGGGCATGTAATATTTTTTCACAAGTGTTATCTATGCCTTGCCAATGGAAATTAACCCTTTCTCAGCTTCCTTTAGCACTGAAGTGCACTTTTTGAAAGGGAATGTCCATGCAGCACTTCAGAGAAGAAGGCTGCAGCACTATCTTCAGCTAAAAGATATTAAACTATTCTCATCATTATTCTTCATCCTATTACTTATGCATCTTCAGCTGTGATTGTGTACTGAAGCTTTTCACTGAGCTACCTGCCGTGACAGGCAATATTCCTACCTCAGGTGACTTTGTAAGAGAAAATTAAAAATTGTTCATTTATTTGCTACATTAAAGCAATAGTTTCCTAGAGTTCCAAACTTTATGACATTTGTTTAAGCCACACTTATCTACAATATCCAAGTGAAGAACCCATAATTAGTAATTACCAGCCCACACTAACACAGTTTATCGTTTTAAGGCATGTGCAAAGATTAACCCAGTTTACTTTTCAGGAGACTTCTGAATGCTCAGATTTTTCTAAATGTACGTGTAACAGACCAGTGGAGTCAAGGGGACAGAGTCTATTGTGCTATACCTGGGAAGAATATGGCTTAAGCACTCAGCAGGTTGTATCAGACTGTTAGAAGTACTGTGCCAAATCTTTTGGAACTTCCTACCTGATTTATTTTGCCAAAATGACAATTAGATCAGCTGCTTAGTAATTCTGAATATTAAGCCAATTGCTACACTAGTAACAATTACTACTCTTTCTTAGTTCTAGTCCAAGATTTTATCTTTTGCTACTAGGCAGAAGAGGGGTACAAGTATTCCAGATCTGAACAAGGAAGTGGCACAGTGCCAGTGCAAGCAAACATGGGTCACTTCCCTGGATGTAAAGCCTTTTTCTAAAATAATATAAATGTGACAATGTCTTTCATCAGGTTACATAGGAAGTAGATAAGGAGTATGTGCATAGTGAACCATCTGAGCAGAAAGCATTGGAATAATCAGTAGGTTAGATTTAGGACAGCTATTTTTCATAGTGGCTTTCGTTCTCTTGTAGCATTACAATAAGAGTATTAAAAGAATATAGACATCATATTAAAACAGATTATTGGAATTATGCTAGTTAAGGGAGGAGCAAAATATATGAAAAGAGGCAGTAAGTATTACAATCACAGGTAATGCAGAGCTGGAAAGTACTTTCTCAGTAGCTAAGTGACAGTGGACACAAAACATGCTAAATGAGAAGAACTTTCAAGGAGAACACTGAGAGATTTGTATCTAAGAGCTGAAGAACTGTGCACGGTGTTACTAGGTTTGTCCACCTGATGCAGAACTTTCATATTTCTGCATGAAGAGATTGTGTAAATATGTTTATGGAATGAACATATTGTTGTATACATTCTTGATTATATATGAATGAATGAAACAGGCAAGGAGATTCAAAGCATAAAAAGACTATTTCTGCTTCGTATAGAGAGCAAATCCATAGGTTTATATAGCTGCCCCGCACAATGTAGCCTCTTAGGACTCTCCAAAAATAGAAGAACTACCTGATAAGAATTTTATGTAAATCTAGAAATTTCTTGTGCTAAGCAGTCATCCCTTTGCATCCATTTCAGTAAAGAGAGTCCCTCTTGTTTTAGCTAACTGAAATAAAATGAAAGAATAAGGTCACTGATGAATTTTAAGATGTTTAACAATAGGCATTTAGCTCCAAATAAATGAATAATAACAATGCATAATCATGAATTAACTGCTTTTTTTTTTTTTCCACAACAACTGCATACAGCAATAATATTTATAGCAGTACTATTCCCAGTCTGTCATGGAAGTAAACATGCACTTTTTACAATAAACTAAGTAAAATTACTCTCCCTTAGCAAGGAATAAATCAGCATTCTTGTAACATCTGTTAAAAAATCCTTTTGGATTGTCTGCATCTTTTCTGAATACCTGCTGTCCCTCAGTCTCTCAGGAATTAACTTTTTGGCCACCAAATTGCCAGTCTCTAATCAGCTTTTTCCAGTGATCCAGTTTAGTACTAAGTACGTGACCAAACTAGGATGGAAAATGTGTCAAAGTCCTTGATACTTGAGAAATGGTAAATGATCAGTGAAGCACAGAACACCACTGGCAAAAGAAGAAACTGTTAGAAGAGAGTCTGTATTAGGAGCTCAACAATATCTCACAATCTTATCTTTGAATCTGTATTTACTTGGTTTTAGAAATTAATTTGAAGAGGTGCACATTTAAGGTAGAAATATATACATGATATGTATCCTGGGACACCATGTCTCATTTCAAGATTTGCCTGTTTAGAACAGCTGCTCAGTAGCTTGCATAGTTTAAGTTACTGGTTCCAGAATATTTCATAGTAGATGGATTTCTTAATCATATTTTTTAAATTATTTTTTTAATTAAAGATGTACTTGAATACATCTTTATGATAATTGTGCAAAGAGATGCACTCTATTACACTAGAACATAAATGATTTAACACTAAAATGTTTAACTAGTGAGATTCCTCCCTAATAAATACCTCTTCTGCTTGAAAGAGCATCACTTAACCTCTGTGACAAGAACTAGAGGTTTAATAACTACACCACATCAACAATAGAATTAAATGCTGTATTTCTCAGCATTATAACAGTTCTCCTTTATCTAGGCACCTAATATAATCCATAACCTTTACTTGCAGATTACAGCTAGAAACTTTACAGAATACTCTGGAAGAGTGTCCTGGTTTCAGCTGGGATAGAGTTAATTTTCTTCCTAGTAGCTGATCTGGTGCTATGTTTTGGATTTAGGATGAGAATAACACTGATAACACACCGATGTTTCAGTTGCTGCAGAGCAGTGCTTGCCCAGAGCCAAGGACTGCTCAGCTTCTGGTGCTGCCCTGCCAGCGAGGAGGCTGGGGGTGCACAAGGAGCTGGGGGGACAGCACCAGGACAGCTGGCCTAGGCTGGCCAAAGGAGTATTCCGTACCATGTGGGGTCCTGCTCAACAATAACAGCTGGGGGGAGCTGGCTGGAGCCGGGGGGGAGCACTGCTCATGGACGNAGTAAACGGCTGTGTGTTGCTGAGCTGCCTGCCAGGTTAAACCACAACAGTCCTTTTGGTGCCCAACGTGGGGCACGAAGGGCTGAAATGATTACAGATCTGACCAGAGCATGTCAGATATTGTAACAAAATTGTTATAAGCATTCTATCAGTTTAATAGTTGCTGGTCACAATGTTAATTTTTTTCCTCTCAGGGTTGCGCTTGTTTTCAGAGCCGTGCTGTGTAGCACATTACTTACTGTACGTGTTCCTGGTCGTGCTGTTTATCATCACTGGGGGCTGCTTTAAGGCTGTCATCTTGCTGTACTGTGTAACACTGGCTTCTGAGATGATAAAATTACCAGTTGTGAGATTGCTGTCATCTCCGTAATTCAGGAACTATCTCTCAGAAACTATTAATAATTACCTTGTCTACCTTTTCTCCTCGGGGAGCCAACCTGTGGGGGACAGAAGTGGGGACGCTTTCCCCCACTTCTTCACCCTC
>VXAL01007788.1:2647-14510 GCA_013399475.1 Chauna torquata | reverse complement strand
AGCCGCCGCTTTGCCCACGGATGCGGCTGCCCGGGGTGCTCCCCCCTTCTCCCGCTCTCCTCTTCCCGGGGCTGGGGGGGCTGCAGCAGCCCCGTACCCGGCGAGATCGGGGGGAGCCCCGGTGCCGTCTGGGGTGCACCCAGGTGTGTCCCGAGGGGGCCGGGGGTGCCACCGCGGGCACAGCAGCCCCCCGTGTATGTATTTGGGGCTGGTGAGGCGGTGTGAGCCCCAGAAATGTCCCGGCAGCCGTGCTGGTGCACACTGGTGTGCGTGACGTGTCCCTGTGAGGACCGGGGGGAAGCGTCCCTTATGCACGCTGGTGTGCGCAACGTGTCCCCGTGCGTACCGGGGCGTCTGCCGGAGTCTGACTCCGCTGTGTGTGTGGGAGTGCATGATGTGTCCCTTATGTGCGTGGTGAGCCCGTGTGTGATGTGCTGCAGAGCGTCTGCGGGCTGGAAAATTGCTGTTCGCCAGCTCCGGGCTTGGCTGCCCAAAGCTGCTGCCTGCTCTCCGTTCCCTCCTGCTGATGGCCGTGTCCGGCTGTAGTGCCTTATCGTATTTAGCTGCCAAGGCAGAGGACAGATCACCTTGGCACCAGCCCTCTTTCCAGAGATTTCGATCCCAAAAAATTTTGTCCTGGATGTGCTGGCAGCAGCGCATCTGGTCCCCAAGAGCAGACCCAGGCACTACAGCCCCGCTGGGGAGGCGAAGGGTGGCTGCAAAACCCTGTCCAGCCGTGGTAGGACCTGGGGGCTCGTTGGGGTCTGTAATCCCCTAATGGGGATGTTCTGCCCTTCCTGGCACCGGGGGCTGGCCATGGGCCCCCCAGGCCTGCACGGATGGGCACATGAAGGTCTGTGGCGAGCAATGGGGCTGCGACCCCAGTGCTGCGAGGGCTGCCTCTCCCTGCTGAGCTGGCACGGCGTGCTGCGGCCGTGCACGCATCGCACCCAGCCTGCTCCCCCTCCCCGCGCCCAGCTGGCAGGGGAAGTAACAATAAATAATACTGCCAATAATGCCAGCAGTGCCGTGCGGAGCGGCGAGGGTGGAGGGGCAAATACTTGCAGCTGCGGCTGGGAAGCCTGAAGGTCTCTGTTCGCTGCTCCGTGCTTACAGCCCCGGCTGTTGTTGTGCTGGGGGACCTCAGCGTGGGTACGGGAGTGTGGACGTGGTCTGGGCATCATCCGCGTAAATGCTCTGCCCCTCACAAAACGGTTCCCAGGCTGGCGTCCTAATCCTGCTGGAGATACCCTGGGGCAGAGGGCACCTTCCCTGGAGCACGAGGTCTGCCCCATGCCCACCTGTATGGTTGGGGGATGGATCAGAGGCCAGCACACGCTCCGCTCCTTGCCTCTGGACCCTCTTCCCTCCCTGGCCCTCCCCACGCGCTCTGAGGTCCCAGTGCCTCCTGTGGTGCCGTGCTCCAGCCTGGATCAGGCTGTGTCCGCTGAGATGGTGCCGCTGCCGCGTGCTGCAACTCAGTGGTGGGAAAACGGCTTCAGGATTCGGGTCCCTCTCCCAGGCCTGTGCTTGCTCCCTGCTCCTGTCATCCCCATGCCAGCTCCACTGCCCCCTCCCTGTCTGCTCGTAGCTATTTCCCCCCTTCCTGCCCCAGCAGCTTTCTAATCCTTTCATGCCTGAGTCAGCCAGAAGGAGAAAGCAACTTACCTCCAGCCAGGGCTGCTGGAGACCTTGGGTCCCACGGGGCTGGGGAGCCCTGAAACCAGGCGCTGGGAAGCGGGCTGCCCGCAGCGGTCTCGCCGTGGTTTCTGTGAGCGGTTTTTAACCTTGCGGGAAAGGCACTTGGCAGAACTGGGGGCTTTGCGGCCAGGCTTCGCTTCAGCGTGGCTCTCCACCGGTGCTGCTGGTGATTAGCGCTGTGCCTGTGGAGTGTACGGGAAGGCAGCGCGAAGGGCAGCAGGCACGAGGGATTTGTGCTCTGGGAGCGCTGGAGGAACCTAGCAGAGAATTTGCAAGGGCGATTTTTAATGCCCGGTGCCACATCCAGCACACAGACCCGTCGGTAGCTGGCAGGGTGAGCACCTTGTCGGTGCAAAGTAATGCCGGGGCTCCTTCGGACGGGCCACAGGCAGCGTCCTGCGGTGCGGGAGGGGCTGGGTGTGGGTGATGCGGGAGCCAAAGCCCTCCTGCTTCTGTCTCCCCAAGGAAAGCTGTGGGCAGCGACAGTCCCAGCCGGGTAAAATCTGCAGCATCTGCAGCAGGGAAGCTGAGATCTCCCCTGCGGGTCTCCTCACTCTCCACGTCCAACATTTTAACAAAAGCCACCTTTATCCGCGGGTGTTCGAACGCAGTCCGGAGACCCCCAATCCCTCCGTGCAAACCCGGGCTCGCTGTTTTTTTTCTCCACTGCGAAGCACTCAGAAGGTGCAAGTGCTGCCCACCCGTCACCTCTCGCAGGGACGGCCGCGCTCGGGCTGGCAGCCTCCGGTGGTGCCCGTGCAGCAGCGCCTGCTCCCTGCCAGGGGACCTTGTTGGTCCGGCCCCGTCCCACCGCCGCCCCCCCTCCCTGCTGCCCGCGGGGGCTCGGGAGCACCCGCAGCACGTCCAGAACTGGTTCCGTGAGTGGAAACGGCCCCAAAAGTGGGAGATTTGTAATGAAATTGCTGATTTGTAATGAAAATATTTCTTCAGTGAGAATACTTTCAGAAGGTACTTCAGGGAATTACCTGGGAGAAGAGAATTTCAACAGGGATAATTTTTTGCAGTATTCTAAAGCAAGGACGTAAACCAAAAATGAACTATATTTTAAATTAAAGTTCTGTTTAATTTGAATTCTTTCTTGGGTATACAACTCTCTTCTGCTTCTGGCTTTCAGAAACAATTTTATCTGTGACCAAATGCTTTGCTGTCCTTAAGGACTTTTTTGGTTTCTATTTCTCCCTTGAAAAAAATCCCTGTTTTTTTGAAGAATTGTTAGCGCTCCCTGGAGATTTATAAATTCGTAGCATTTGAGGCTGGAGGGGACAACTGAGCTATGCGATGTCACCTCTTTTAGTCACAGCCTGGGGAATTTCGCCGAGCCGGTAACCAAACCTCCCCCCGACCCTCGATGTGCAGCCTTTATTTAAGGAAGATTTTCCTCCCCTTGTAACTGGTGCTTCAGACCAGTCCCCCAGACCCCTTTCCCCACAGCCAAGCTTTTTCCTCCCGTGGAGGCTCCCCCCTGACTCTCCCCGTTCCCTCCTAGATGCCAAAGGGACGATTCGGGAGATTGTCCTCCCCAAGGGCCTGGACCTGGACCGGCCCAAGCGGACGCGGACGTCCTTCACGGCGGAGCAGCTCTACCGCCTGGAGCTGGAGTTCCAGCGCTGCCAGTACGTGGTGGGCCGGGAGCGGACGGAGCTAGCGCGGCAGCTCAACCTCTCCGAGACGCAGGTAAGGGGCACGGCGGGGATGCCCCCCGCTCCCCGCGGTCCTTCCCCTTGGGGACATGGCGGGGGAGCCGTCCTGGTGCGGGGGCTGACCCCAGCCTGCGGCCCCAGACCCCGAGGGGGGGCTGGGGGCTTGCCGGGGCAGCCGGGCGCTCGCTGGTGTTTCAGTCGGGAGCCGGGAGAAGCGTGCAGGATGCTGTGGACGAGTCGCTCTCGCCCTGTTTCTTTTGAGCCAAAGGAGCGGTCGGTTCGTGTGTTAGTGGGGGCCGAGCACCCGCGTGGCGTCTGCAGGGAGCATCCCTGGTGCCGCGGTGCTGCCCCGGGGAGTCCCCGCCCCGGCTCCCCCTAAATGCTCACGGCAGCGCCCACGGCACAGCGCGGTCGGGCAGGAGCACGGCGCTGCTGGGAGCAGGCTGCGTGCGAGCTGGCCGGGTCCGCACGGATCCTGCACCAGCACCCTGCCCGCCGTGCGCAGAGCTCTGCCGCCGTGCCCGGCTCGGGGGGATTCTCCCCGTTCCCCTCTGCCGAGGTTTGCCTGGTGCGGGGAAAGCGGGGCTGAACCGCGCAGTCGGGGCGAGCAGAGGTGGCGGAGGTTGTGCCTTGCTCGGGCGTTTGTGGTAATGTCTGTTAACAAGAGGTGCATCTGCTGGGGTTGCAATGGTTTCGGTTTGAAAATTTATACAAAAATAATAATAACAATAAAATTAATGAAGACCCCAGTGCAAAACAGCACAGCTGGGAACTACAGAAATAACTCTGTCAGCTCCGTCTGGCCAGTAAGGTGCGTTTGGAGACAGCTACGTGTTCTCCCCCATTCAGACTGGAAATAATCCTAATTTTTCCCAAACTCTTGCAGAACAAAACTTCCCTTGCTGCCAGCAGCCTGGCCCCTGGCTCCCAGGCCCCCAACGCATGCTGTGCTGGGGGGGTCTGGCTGTGGGGAGACCCCCACGGCGTCCCCCCCGTTCTGGCTGCTGTGCTGTCCCGCGAGGCAGGCAGGGAGGAGCAGAGCCACGCACACAACCCGGGCAGTTGCCCTTTGCAGGGAGCAGGTCTCTGTCCGTGGGGCACGTCCAAGGAGGCGGCGGTGGCACGGCTGCATCGTGGTTGGGAGCAAAGCGCCCGTGTCCTGCGCTTGGGGTCTGCACCCCCGCGGTCCCCGCCAAAGCTCCGGTCCCAGCCCTGGGGACACAGCCGGTGTCACCGGCACAGGGGCTGGCCTGGCTGTGCTGGGGACGAGGGCCGGCTGCCCCCGCAGCGGGGGGGAAGCGGGGCCAGGCTGGGCAGGCGCTGGCCGCCGCAGCCCCGGGCTGGCAGGAGGGGAGGGCGCAGCCTTTCTGTCGGGACCGAATGTCTGGTTATTTACTGCTTGCTTGGTGCCTCGTTGCTGCGTTCATCACTCAGTGAGAAAATTCACACCCTGTAGGCCACGGCTGTCTCTTCTCCTCTTCTCTTTTCCTTCCTGCATCCTCTTTTCCCCATCGCTCTCCTTCATCTCTGTCTGCTTAAATCCCTTTCTGTGCTTTTCACAGCGTTTCTTTCCCTGCAGCCAGTTCCCAGAGGCACCTCCGTGCCCCCCCCGCTGTCCCTCCCCGGCACTGCCGAGCCCGGGCGCTGCAGCCTCCCCGCTGGTGCCCGGTGGCCGAGCTCTCCTGCCCCGCTCTCGTGAGCGAGGTGCGGCGTGGGGCCCCGTGGGTCAGCGCTTCGGGCTCTCTGCACGCCCTGGCGTCACCGTCCGCGGTGGGGAGGTTTTCTCGCTCGTTGCAGGAGCCGGGCGATCTCCCTCCATCCGGGGGATGCGCCCGTGTCACACGGCCCACATGCCACGCTGGCCCACTCAGGATGTGGCCCAGAGCTGGAGATTCAGCATCAGCCGCTCCTGTCCCACGGGGCTCCCCTGTGTCCATTGGCTCAGATAGGGAAAAATGCAACATTTGCAATAGTTACAGCATTTTTCATACTTTTTGTGATTTTCCTCCCGGTGAGTTACCCAGGAGTAGCTCCCGGGACCCGTGGCAGTCCATGGTGTAATTGCTCCATCTAATGTTTTGTTGAATTCCCAGCCACTGTGGATCTTCCTTGGTTGAAGTTTGCATTGTGCTGGCGACTGGGACAGTGGGACAGATCCTTTCCGCTCCCTCCTTGCCTTACGCCTCGACTCACACCCGAGGGAGGGTGAGGCTGGGGGCGCGGGGGCAGGCTCTGTGCCTGCCGATGGTCGAGGGGAGAACAATTCAACCCTGCGAAAGGAGAGCGGTGCAGGCAGCGTGACGAGATAGGAGGAGACACGGAGGCATCACAGCTGGAGAGCTGCAGCCAGGCTGCCCCTCGGTGGGGCCGCGGATCCGGGCCGTGCTCCTGAGGGATCCTGCCTCAGAAAAAAGGCTCTTTGGGGTCCTGTTTTACTTCCCTGGCATCTGGTCCCGCTTTTGGGCAGCCCCGGAGGAAGGAGGTTTTTGCTGCGCGTCGCGGGGGAGCTGGAGCAGCTCCCCTCCGTTTTGGGCAGTCGGGATCTTCTGGGTTTCTTGTCCCTGGCCCGAGCCCCAGAGCGGGGAGATCACCCGGAAGGGGGCTCGCCAAGGACTGGGGGGCACCCAGGACGTACCCACCGGTGTCTCCCTGTGTTCCAGACTGCCTTGCCGTCCCCCTGCCCCTTGTCCCCGTGTCCATCTGCTGGGCTCAGCCCGGTCTGCCTTGCCGAGGGGAATACAGGGAGTTTTGGGGCCGCTTTTTGTGAGGGTGAGGGTGAGGGTGAGGAGGGCACAGGAGGCCCAGTACCTGCTCTGCCTTGCCGGGAGCCGTGCTGGCTCCAGCCCAATGCCATTTGCATTTTTTCTAATTAATCCATGGAAATGACAGTTTAGTGTTAAGCAAATTTAATCAGCCTGTAGAACACTTTCATTAGCTTGTAAAACAGCGGCTTGGAAATGCATCCCAGCCGGCTGGGACATCCCAGGCGGGCTCCCTCGCCTCCGTCTCGGGGCAGTGTGCAGGGGATGTCCCGAGTCCCCACGCCAGGAGCAGCGAGCAGCCCCTGTCCCTGCACCGGGCTTTCTCCAGGCAACGCATCCCAAGGCATTAGGGGAAAAGTGCCCCTTCTTGGTGTCATTAAGGGATAGAAAACGCGAAGCGGAGAGGCGGCTGCGAGGCAGAACGACCCCGGGGGGATGTCGCGGGGAGGATAATTCCTGCAAATCCCCAGGCGGGAGGCGAGGAGGGGTGGGCTGGCTGGGGGGATTTGCCTGGGCCGGGAGGCTTTGCTTTCTGGGTCAGGAGTTCAATGCCAGGCTCAGGTTCAAGTGACCTGCTGCCTTTGCCAGCTCTTCCTCTCCTCATCAGAGTGAGGACAGAGGTGACGCTCACGTCCAGCAAGGGTCCCTTTTGAGCGCTGGGCACCCGGGGGTCTGAGGGCAGGGCTTGCTGTGTCAGATGTTCTCCGTGCTGTGCCCAGCTCCGAGCCCGGTCCCTCCGCTGCGAGGTGGCACATCCCCTCCCAAACGCAGGAGCTCTGGGGGGACAGGGATGTCCTCAGCTGAGGAGGCTGTGTCCTGGAGCACTGCTGGCAGGCCTTGGACCATGCACCTCCGGGAAGACACTGGTGAGCTTCTGGGCTCCCTGTAGCATCTGGACACCCTTTGTAGAGGGACGGTGGGGCACAGAGAGGAAAGAGGTCCTAGCACCACGCTGCGTGCCTTGCAGCAGGTCTGGCTGGCAGATCCTGCTCAGGACAAGGTCCTGGGCCGTCCTTGGTGGAGGCTGGGCTCCTACAGCACCGTCACTGCCGACAGCCTGATACCCCCGGGCACTCTCCTTGGCACGGGGTGCCCACAGCACGAGGCTGTCAGGACTGCGATCCCGCCGACTCGGAGAAAAACACATGAGAGAAAGCAGCTGAGCCAGAGAAGGGGCAGAAGGTCTATTTATAGCATGGCAATTAAGATGATGCTGTTAAAAATTAATCGCACCTCAAGTCATTAACAACTATCAGTCCCTGCAGTGAGAGAACAATGAAACAATGGTCTGTTGGCCTCTTGCATGGAGAACCAGAGGAAAGCTGTGGTCTGGAGGAGGTGAGAGTCTTCCAGAGCCTGGGGATGGGAACCGTGGGTCAGAGCTTTCCCAAAGTGTAGGACCACCATGCTGGTCTTCTTGCTGGAAAGCTGAGCGCTCTTTGTCCTTGGAGTCTCTGCAGTCCCCAGCATATGGGGAAGCTGAATTTCCAAAGCTTTCTTGGAAATCCCTTTTCCAGACATGCAGAATATACAGTTGCCAGAGCCAAATACATTCCTTTCTGAGGAGGCATCCATACAGCAGCCCATCCATCCATCCATCCTTCCACCCATCCTTCCACCCATCCACCCATCCATCCACCCATCCATCCACCCATCCATACCACCCATCCATCCCGTCCATCCCATCCCTCCCTCCCTCCCTCCCTCCCTCCTTCCATCCATTCATCATGCTCCGCTGTGCAGAGTAAAATACTCTCTAACATCTTCCTTGGTTCGTGTTGCTTCCACCCAGCTGCTTTTGAACCTCTGCTGCTCTGTGCTGACACTCCCCCCGCTCCCGTGGGTAATTGCCGGGCAGGAATTTTGTCTCCTGTTTGCCCAGGAGAAGGGGCAGCCCCACTAGTGCCGTGCTGCCGGCCTGGGGGTGAGCAGTGCCAAAACCCGTGCCAGAGTTGCAATAAGCTTCCTAAGGGTGTAGCAGTTCTGTGGCAAAAAGACCGCAGCGCTGCTGCTGCTGCTCAGAGCGGAGCCAGCAGCCCTGCGGGAGGGATGCCCGGTTCCGCTGGCGCAGGTCCCTGCCGGGGGGGCCTGACCCACCCCTGGCTCCCACAGCGGGAGGTGCCCACCGGAGATGCCCAGCTTCTGCCAGGGCCGCCTGCCCTCCCAGCGCCGCGGGCACGGCCACCACCCCCTTTTGCACCGGGTCCCCTTCCCACGTGCCAGCCCGTGCCCAAGCGCGCTTGTGGAGCAAACCTGCTCACGTGGACGAGCTGATCCATGCGCTCCCCGCCACAGGGCACGTGCTGGGGCTTACCCTGCAGCCAGCACCGCGGGGCGGTAGCAGTAAACACGGTGCTCCAGCCAGCCACTGCTCAGCTCTCAGACCGCAGCGGCACAGCCTGGCTGCTGCCTTCCGTGTGCCCAGCCCCAACAGCCCCTTCAGTTCCTCTGAAATTCACCCTTCCTTGGAATTTTTACATGACAGCTGCTCTTGTGATGAATGAGGAGGTAATCCTCATGTGCCTCAGTGCTTCTACAGTCCCCCAGACTGGCACTAAGCAAAATGGTCAATGTAAATAAGTGTGAAAAATTTAATTGAGATCTGTATCATTAGGTACTTTCAATTGCAAATGCCCCTCCAGTGGAAAATAATCTCAGAATTCGTGATTGAAAATTTCGATTCTAAAATGCTGCAAGAGAGCGCTGGGTGTTCTCAGAACAAGCTCCAGTAACCAAAGAGGATACAATTTATGGGGAAACTGTTTCCTAAAAGCACCACTTTCTGACGGAAGGCAGTTTTGATGGAAGTTTTGGGGCTGGCTCTGATGCTGCCCCGTTTCCTGGTGCGGCTTGCGCAGGGAACCCCAGCCTGGCAGCCCAAACGCTGGTCCTGCCTGGAGCTCCTGCCATACACCTCCCCTGCCCACCTCCAGGTCTGTGGTTCCATCCACGCAACACTTTTTGAAACCCCAGGGCTCTTTATGGATGGGGAAAAACATCCTCAGCCTTGCTGGAGCCTCGGGGGAGACCTGAGGTTGTCTGCACCTGATTTCAGCATTTGCTGGCTGGGTGCTCCCTGCAAGAGGCCACCGGGCTGGACTGGGAGGACACTTTTCCCACTCCAGATGTGCCCAGCCCCGTCTCTCTCTGCACCTTTATCTTATTCCCAGTTGCGCAGGCCTTGCTGGGGCGTTGGAGCATCCTGTGGTGTTGACCTCGGAAAGCTGGAATAGTCCTGGATTGCAAAGGAAAGTCAGGAGCAGGTCTCTGGCCTGAGCTGTGCGGCAGTGGGGGGGCAGAGCCGGCCGGGCGCTGGCTGCCCCGGGGAAGGGCTCCCGGCCGAGTGCTCGGTGCTCAGCACGGCCGGGGATGGCTCCCATCGCTTCTCCCAGAGGTGCTCTCTGGCTTGCATTGCAGCCACGACCGCGGCCCAGAGCACGCCCATCCCGGGGCGTTTCGGAGGGCTTGGTGCGGGTGCTGTGCCCTGGCGCTGTCGGGGCTGGGGATGAGCGCTCAGCGCCGGCTCCCATCACTGCCGGGGCCGGTGAGAAGGCAGCGTTTGCGCAGCCGCCGCGCTGTTACAAAACCTCTTGGGCAGCGAGCCCGCTGGCTTACGCAACGCTCAAGGGCTCTGCTGGCCCTGGCCCTGCACCGGCTTGAGGAGGAAGAGGAGGAGGAGGAAGGGCAGCCGGCTGCACAGGGAGCTGGCACTGCGGCAGGCTGGCTCCCACCTTCCCCGCACCGCCGTGGGTGCAGCGGCGGGCGGCAGGGAGCTAATCCTGGGCGGCCAGTGCCGGTTGGGAAAAGGGCCTCGGCCGGCTGCTATGAATAGCCCAGATGCCCGGCGTGACGGAGGCGCACACGGCGCGGAGCGTGTCACAGCGCCGGGGTCACCCCTGGGGCAGGGCTGTTAAATAATAAACAGCGTGAAAAAAACCAGGGGAGTCCCCTGCCCTGCTCGCGCCCAGCCCCGCGCTCCCCGTGTGGCGATGCCCAAGGGCGTCAGCCCCAGGGGAAGGGGACATCCTGGCCGGCTGGATGGGGCGCGGAGGTGCCGATGGGCTCGGGAGGCTCGATGCCTTCCCACCGGGGAGCGCAGGGAAGGGCGGGCGGGGGAAGATGGCATGCGCGAGCGTGCGCGCCTGCGCGAGCGTGTCGCGCCAGCACGGTTTAGTGAGCAGGAATGACGGGATGGGACCAGGGTGGGCAGTGACGGCGGCTTCGGGCTCTGCTCAGCTCCGCCAGCAAACCGTGACCGCGTGGGAGAAGCATCCTGCCGCTGCTCAGCCTCCAGCCAGCGTCACATGTTTGCTAGGTGCCCTGTGGTATAAAAATTAGATTTACAAAGGGGAGGGCAGTGCCCAGTCGCTGGCTGGCCAGAGTGGCCGTATCCTGCTAGGTAGGGACTGGCCTGGAGAGGGAAACACTTTGGGACCTTCCGCAGAGCCTGGGGCAATGATGGGTGAGTGGAGCAGGGGGTCTTCAGCCAAAACCCTTGGTCAGGCTCTGGGATGCACCGAATGCCCCCGGGCAATGCGGGCTCCCTCCCCATCATGCGGGCTCCCTCTCCACCTTTCCACCCCAGAGCGGCACGGGGAGCTTGGCCTGCTGGCTGGGGGTCTTAATCGGGGTTAATCATTTGGAAATTGTTTCTTTTGTAGCTGCGAGGTGTCAGGCGGAGGGCAGGGATCAGAGCAGTGTCCCGGCGGCCGCTCCCAGCACCGCAGCCCAGGCTCAGCCACCGAAGGGGGTGCCGGGGGCGAAGCCTGGGGGACCAAAACCCCCCTCCCAGGGCTCATGTGGGCTCAGGTGCCTGGTGCTCCCATGCTGCCCGCAGCCGTGCAAGAGCCGTGCTCATGGCGCGGGGCCCCACGCCAGCTCCTGATGCTGCAGCAGTGCAGGGCTCAGCCAGGAGGAGCCTGCCCAGAGCTGCCCGCACGTGCTGCGGCCGCCGCTCCGCGCTGCGGTGTCCCCGCTGCCCGGCGTTATTCCCCTGTGGGTCGCGCTCCCTGCCCTGCTTCTCCCCTCGGGGGAGACGCAGCCCCACAGCTTGCTGCGAGCGGGATGCTGCCGAGGGCACGAGCGTGCACACGTGGTGCTGCCCGTCCACGCACGCGTGTGGGCGGAAGCGTGCGGGGACGGAAGCGCGTGTGCGCGCATGGTGTGCAGGCGCATGGAGCCGTGCCCAAAAAGCAACCGCTCCACACAGCTCCTGCAGAGGACCCACGGAGGAGGCTGCTGGCACCTTCCTCCTTCCCTGGACCCCCAGCCCCCGGGTGGTCTGCCTGGGGCTGGCCTGGGTGCCCCGACGCGTGGCAGGGCAGGAGGGGACGGCTCGGAGGGTCCTGCCGCCCGCGCCCCAGATCCCGGCAGCCCCTTGGGTTGCTTTTCCGCTGGCGGTGCAGAGAAGCGGGTCTGGTGAGAGCGTTTGGGATTCATGAAATGTTTTAGAGCGCTCGGTGTCGGTGGCACGTGCTGGTGGAGTCTCATATAGAATCGTCCCAGAGCCGGGCGAGTCTCACGGGCACTTGGGCATTGCTGGGCAGCCCGAGCATGGGGGGAGGCTGGCTCAGCCGTTTGTGTGTCCGTCCCGCTGCTTGCCAGACAGACAGATGGACAGAGAGTGACTTCGCGGAGCATCCCCGCAGTGGATGCCCGGGAAGCTCTGGTGCTCAGTGACATTTTGAATCATCTTCCCGTTGCAGGGGAGCAGGGGGCACCGAGCACACGGCTCTCCTG
>VXAL01007780.1:1442-13553 GCA_013399475.1 Chauna torquata | reverse complement strand
AATGTTTTATCAATTTATTTTCAGTGTTATAATAACTCTTTGCTATTTAGTTTTTTCCAAAACATTTCTTCCAGTACAGGTGACTCAGTGCAGCTTCTGCATAACAATACTTAAAAAAGTAACAAGGAACAACAAGATATTGCTTTGAAAGCACACTAAAAAAAAAAAAAAAAAAAGATAATCAAATGGGAAAGATTTTTTTTATGTGTATTTGTAGCAGGAAGAACTGTACTTTTTTTTTTTTTTTTTCAATTATGAACTATTTAACCAAATTTAAGTTTCTTCTTTTTTTTTCTTCTTTGCTGAAAAGAAACTCTTTACTTCTTTGTAGAGTTACCACAAGTAATTCATTATTAAATGCCATGTTTTGACAAACAGTGAAGTCCACAGTAAAAGACTGACAGACTTTGTTGTTTCTACCATTTGCATACCTTCATTCAGACAAACACTTGTAAATTCTGTATTCTACAGAACTAAAGCTGGAAGTAAAGCCATAAAACAAATATACAGTTTATTTTATGCAATGGAAGCAAGTAAAAGAAGAAAATAAGTAACTATTTGCTGACCAAAATCTCTCTTACTAGCAAGTGAGATGGTGTTGTTTTCTTATTGATCTATAATTCATTTGTTACCTGTATATAGGTTATGTCCTAACAAAGAATAAAAGAAAAATAAATGATATCAAAATTATCTCTGTCTAATCTGTCTAATCTCTTCTTCTCATATGAAAATGTTCTCATTCTGTCAATTGCAGTCTTTCATAACATACCATCAAACAGCATAATGAATTTTATCCTTGATTTAATAGGGATCTTTTAGTTCATTTTTCCTATGAGAATATTACATTGAGGGAACTGAATTGATCTCTTGCTGTTACTATCTCTGCTTAAAATGTAAAATAACACTTCATTTTACAGAAATAATAAAAATGGAAATGATGCTTTTAGTTGTAATCTGCAGTGAATATTTTATTATAATTTAGCATCTTCCTTCAGAATTTGGGTATCCAGTCACTGTAACATCCGTTGAGAATACTTAACTGTTAGAAGGACTGATTTACCAAAACAGATTTTTGGTGACATTTCCAGGAGTTTGGAGGAGTTCTTGAACAATGAAATACAAAGCCCATATCTTATAGGAGGCTTTTAAGAATTTCCAGTGGAAACGGTGTTTTAGAAAGATGCCATAACACTAAAACAATATTTCTTCAAACACTTTTTTTTAAAAGTCATGACCATTTTATGTTTGTTTAATCACTGGAAACATTTTACATAATCTATGTTTGTATAACAGTGTTGCTGTGAAAGCCACAGTACTAACATGAATCAAATGGACATTTCTATGGCTTTCTTTTCTGTGAAATAGCAAGGTAAATATAGAAATCAATCTATCATGGGTCTTTATAAGGGGTTAGGTAGCAAATAAAGTGGGAACTGAAATAAGTATTTTTACCAAAGAAAGTAAATTGAGCAAGAACAAAAATTCTGAGCTTGAAGACTACTAATAGTAGAAATGGAATAAACATCAGAAAGTGTCACTGCTGTTCACTGTATATATTATTTTTCTATATTGTCAGTTTGGACTAGAGCTGGAAAAGTAGTTGATAATGATCTGTATGCATAGTATAAATATTTGTCTATCTTTGAACAGATTTTGTGGCAATCTCACAAAAATGGTCTTTTTCTTGCAGTAAAATTTATTTTCAGGTTTAAAAGTCATGAGTTATTGTACTGACAAGTTTACATTCCGACCTTCAGAAATGAGATAGCTTGTGTTGATTTGAGGACTATATCTTAAGCAAAGAAATAGTCCCACTACCGTCTTCAGGTAAATGTGTCTGCAGAGGGAGCTATTTTGGAAAAGATACTGAAGAATACTATAACTAGCATCCAGTTGATCTCCTCTGTGCAGGGATATTTGGTTTCTTGCTTCTTAGCTATTTAGATGATACAAAGGACCTCAGTTTTCCTCAAGATTTTATTGTTTGTGTTTGGGTTTGTTCTTTTCTCCTCCTTCCAGACATCATATAGGACATTATAGAAATCCTGGTTACACCGTCATGATAAGAAAAATATATCTTCTTATAGCACTGATTATACTGCATGCCACTCTGCTGCTGAGTTTGCTTGAATTTTTGCTTGGACAAGAGTATGAAAGAGTACATCATTCAAAACATAGCCTGCTATTGATACACAATACAAACGTTGCTCCTTTGGCTGTACTGGCCTGTGTAGGCTTATATAAGAGCTCTGAAGATCCTATATGAAACCTGGCTTATAAATTCCATATTTCTTTTGTATGTTGCTGCTGTAGAATTTAGCATAAAATAAGTGACTATATTTTACGTAACCATCCAATGGAGAAATATATGTAGCAATCTCATGCTATTAACTGCAGCATAGAAAGACTAAAACAAAAGCTCATAACTCAGTCTACATTAAAAATGGGCAGAGCTGCCTTCAGACTGTTTCCATTGACTGATTAAAAGAAGAACTTAGATGATAAGCTGCAGCAAGATTCTTAACCTTGGTAAGGTTAGATGAAGAGGAATCCTACTCAACACTTTTCCTGAAGCCTCTGAGTTTGAGTAGGATTTCATAATACCTCAAAAACTTCAGTTGAGCTTGGGTTGTTATAGCATTTGCAGCACTACCTGAGTATTTTGACGCCCACAGTGGAGAAGAGAATTCAGCTCTGTATCCTCTCTAATTATTGTTCTCTGCTGTATGTGGCTACAAAGATGGTGAAGGGCCTAGAGGGGAAGACATATGAGGAGCGGCTGAGGTCACTTGGTTTGTTGAGCCTGGATAAGAGGAGGCTGAGGGGAGACCTCATCGCGGTCTACAGCTTCCTCACGACGGGGAGTGGAGGTGCAGGCGCTGATCTCTTCTCTCTGGTGACCAGTGATAGGACCCGAGGGAATGGAGTCAAGCTGCGACAGGGGAGGTTCTGGTTGGATATAAGGAAAAGGTTCTTCATTGAGAGGGTGGTCGCGCATTGGAACAGGCTCCCCAGGGACGTAGTCATGGCACCGAGCCTGTTGGAGTTTAAGAAGCATTTGGACTATGCTCTCAGACATATGGTCTGAATTTTTGGGTAGACCTGTGTGGAGCCAGGGGTTGGACTCGGTGATCTTTGTGGGTCCCTTCCAACTCGGAATATTCTATGATTCTATGATTCTATGTGTGTTCAGCCTGTATATGGAGAAAAGTCTTATAAGTGAGAAGGATGGGAGAGATCTGAAACAAAGATGACAATCTCAGACATACCATTTCCAATTTGATTTTCATTTGCTACGTTAAAAAATATCGGAATTAAGAAAAAAAAATGCCAAAAATGACTGAAAGCATGTCAAAAATATACTGAAAGTTTGAACTGACAAATGTTTTTCAGTATTCAAGGCAAAGAATGACTTTTTGAGTGCTAATGGGGCTTCAAACTGATGTTGACATTTTAATGTATGAAGCTAGGCTTTTTTCCATCCTGTCTTATGTCGATGGCTGAACAGATATTTAATATACTTATGCTCTACAAAATATCATAAAACAATCTGTTAAAGCTTTAACTTCATATTCAACTACAGTGGTGTTAATCGTATGGTAACTCCTTATAGATAGATAACGCGTAGTTTCTGTGCATAGTTCAGGTTACAGCTGCTTATAGACTCAGATCCTTATTTTTTAATTCAGAGTTTTAACTGAAGCACTCATTGACTTCAGGAAGTTTATCCTGAATGAAAACTGCTGCTTCTGCTATGAAATTTTTCTTCCAAATCTTCTTGAGTCAATGGCAATCTTTCTGTGAATTTGTATGGGTGCAGGAAAACAGTGCCCTTTAGTTAAGTTTGAGAGAATGAGATTCACTTCCAAATATTTGCAGACTTCATACCTGAACTTGGATTTATTCTCAAAAGAATATAAGCACCCAAAATTCAGTCTTGTTGAGTAGTACATTTTTGTGTCTCATCGCCCCTTCTGTAGTAGAGGGATGATTACAGTTTCTCTCTCCCACCAATTTTTTAACTTTTCTGGCTAAACTCTAGGGACACAATTTAAGCATGTAAGCACTGATGTTAATGGCTCATTGATACTTACAACCCTTGTTCAGTTACTGCCTAATCTTTTATGGAGTAAGGTCTCTTCAGACACTCAGTCTGAAGTTTTTCACTGAAAGGGTTTCCTAGATCTTCTTAGTAAGGTACATAGTGTTATTTCATTTTTTTCCCTTTCGTTCCTTTTTTCTCAACTCTAACTTTAAGCAGTCCTAAAGGACAATGAGGATAGTGACATAAACATAGCTATTTTACTTCATGAATTTAACCTCTCTATTGCAGAATGCATTATTATTAATATAACTATTTTTTTTTAAATATATATAACTATCAAAATGACTTCACATTCACCATGTAGTAGTAAAGAAATATTCTTAAAATAGCTATAGTCTGATTCTCATCTCTACCACAGCACATTATAGTGTCAGAACTAGTAAAACATGGCTTTAAAAGCTGAGTAAAACACAAACGTAGATATAGAACCTGTTTTGAGATCCGCAAAGCAATAAATATATTTAAGCATAAGAATTGTAATTATTCAAAACCTTCAATTATAAATAAACACAACCTGCAATATTCCAATCTGGCATAACTACTATTATTTTCAAGCAGTAACATGAAATTCTTTAACTGATGATCAAAAACCCATCTATATCATAGGCTTCATGAGCTTATGACCTGACCATAAAACAGGAACTATCTTTTGTTTGGGGTTGTTATTCCACTCATTTTCTGTATTATTTATTCCACTGAAAGAAGCAAAAATTTTCCTATACTATCTGAAAGAATATTAAGACAACAACAAATGCAAAAAGTGAGTGGAAAAGAAAACCCAAAGCAGAGTTCAATATACCATATATGTTTCTTGTTTTCTTGTTTCCTGATTTGTGAATAGCCAGTATTATCTTGTTGGAAAGTTCCGATCTGTCAAAAGCAAATGCTTTCATTAAAAACCAGGGACCCCAGTAGAAGAGAGACATGGACATACTGGAGAGAGTCCAGCTGAGGGTCACCAAGATGATCAAGGAACTGGAGCATGTCTCCTTGTGAGGAGAGGGTGAGAGAGTTGGGATTGTTCAGCCTGGAGAAAAGGAAGTTTGGGGAGGATCTTATCAATGCCTACAAACTCCTGAAAGGAGGGTGCAAAGAGGACAGAGCCAGACTCTTTTCAGTGGTGCCCAGTGCCAGGACAAGAGGCAATCTCTTGGAAACACAAGAGGTTCTGTCTAAACATCTGGAAGCACTTCTTTACTGTGAGGGTGGTGGAGCACTGGAACAGGTTGCCCAGAGAGGTAGTGGAGTCTCCCTTCTTGGAGATCTGCAGAAACCACCTGAACATGGTCCTGGGCAACCTGCTATAGGTGTCCCTGCCTGGGCAGGGTGGTTGGACCAGATGACCTCCAGAGGTCCCTTCCAACCTTAACCATTCTGTGATTCTGTGAAATCCATCAATTTAGATTGCAGTTCACTAGCAAATCCAGGAGAGAAGTACAGTTTGAGCGAGAGTCACTCAACAGCACAGCTAAAATACACACCAGGGGTTTCATTTTTTCTTAGGGGTGGAAAAAGTGGGAAGACTGCATAAAGGAGTCAGTTTGAAATCCCTGTTCAGGCTAATTTGGAGAAGAGCAATTAATTTGGGACTACTTTTTCCTAAGTACCCCCTGCTACCAGTCCTAACATAAAATCACATGTAAGAAATCGTGTGTGCAAAGACTGAATTGCATTCAGAAGTGTCTAGAGAAACACCTGAAGCAGCAATGGTCATTCCCGCTTGAGAGAGAGGAAAACTCTGTTTATTGTATGACTTCCCTAACAAAAGTATGCAGCACTGTAAACATTGCTGTCTATAAGGACAGACAGAAAAAACTCTTCCTGTTATTTTTTTGTTCATTTGTCATTGCTGACAATTGGGAAATTATATATTCAATTGCCATGCAGTTCTTACTAATCACCAGTCTTTTGTGGGAATAATGAGAGAAAGAAGGAGGAGATGGGAGAGACAGAGAGAGAGAGGACACATTAAAGGCCATTTAAAGCTGTCCAATACTTAGTGCCTCAAATATGAAGCATTCCACCTATTCTTTCCTTCTGCATTGTTTCGAGAGCAACAGCAACGACTAAAATGAAATCATAATAGTTAAAATTAAGAATTACTTGTACGAAGGAAAGTTATGTTTTACTACTGATGTGGATGAGAGTAAGTTCTTACAGGTTTGCCCCTTCGACCATAACTCTTACCTGGGAAATGTTAATAATTCATTGCTGATCCACATTCATATACTTGTAGTAGTTTTGCAAGTTTTTTTTTTCTTGGAGTTTTGAGGGAGATGGTCCTTATCCCTAATGAGATCTTTATAAATCCCTCAATGTGTTGATAAAGCTATTTCTGCATGATTTATTTGCTATTATTTCTCTGTCTCAGAGTACTCTACCAAATATTTGCTTCTGTATTAACCTTTCCCTTTGACTTTCCATTATCTAAGGACAGCTTCTTCCTTTATGTTATTACACCTTAATAGTATTGTAAGTATCTTAATATAAAGTGTGAAATACATCTTATCAAAGAGACAAGAACTTATATATCATACTATTTTTTTTTGTCATTATCAATATTTCTTTGGAGTTTTCATCTTCTGGGAAATTAATCTATTTCTCCTTTATATATAGCTTTTTAAGATTGGGTTTTCTTAGCAATGTTTTTCATTCTCTGAATACTATGAGCTCATTTACTTGGCTGTGAAAATTTTTGTCATACTTTTCATACTGTCAAAGTTTACCATGAAAGGGGTGCTTTGCTGTGGTGTTTCTCCTGAGGTCTGTTAGATATGGGTACTACTGGAGGAGCCATAGTTCTTAACTTTGCCTTTCACTTTGATAAACAGGATACCATTTGGGGGAGTTGTTTGTCATATACTGTAGATGTGGTTGCAAGTGGAGAAGACAGTTTCAGATCATTTAGCTTTAGATTAATCAGAGAAAAAAGCAATAGAAAAACACTTCTCTAGTGGAAAGTGCATCACAGTCTAGTATTTTTAGATAAAGCCTGGTTCGCTGGTATACAGTAAACATTAAATTTACATCTACAAGGCTTTGCATTTGGGAAATGGTTCCTACAGGATATGCTGTTGGATTTTGCAGACACTTAAGAATGTGAGTCCATTGATTTTAGAAGACCTACCCATGTGTGCAAAGTTATCCTTGTCCATTAGTATTTGTAAAAGTGGGATTTAAGCGGGTTTTCTGCCTAAAAATAATATGTTATCATAGCTGTGCTAGCCTAGAAATGTTAGGGTAATTCTTTATTTGAACATTTTATTTTGCTTAACACAGGAAGCCTATTAAGTCACCAGTGAATCTGTTGTTTGTTTGGGCTCTGTTTTAATTTGATTTCTTTGCATTGTCCTGACAATATCCTTTTTACAAACATTATGAGGCATTTGATAAATAGGTAAATGCATGTAATTTCCACTATGAACTGCTCAGCTTAAAAGATACAATAGATTACTCTGTGCTATTGTCTTAAAATTAAATAAACAAATACTGAAAATTCTGGTTATAAATTTATTCTTTTGCCCTGTTGCTCATTTCATGACTTTTCTCCATATCCCTTGGTTCCTGTAACAGATTAATTAAAATCAAATTTAAGATGCAAATTTGAGACATAGTTTTTCAGTGATTTCCACTTATGGCCTGACCAGTTACTGTCTTTAAGCTTTTGCACTATATTTAAAATGTAACGATTATTTTTATTTTTCAGTTTTATTTCTCAGATTATATTTTAGGAAAGGGCTAATTTCCACAAAAAATCTTTTTAACATTTACTTCAACGACAATAAGAGATATAAATGTGAACATTCATGGCATAGCACCAATATAATTATACTGTTTTAGATTCTTGACACAGTAGTAATGCAATTAGATTGTTACATTGTTTCTATATTTAAAAAAATATTAATTTTAAAGGAATACTGGCTTCTTTACCAGATGTCAATTTAAACCCTGAATTCCCTCCCCTACAATCCTTCTGAAGTATGTTGCAAAATTATTGTCTATGAATTTGTCTCTATATTTCCCAGAACATTGACTTACTGTATACAAAAAAATGACTCACCATTAGAAGACAATAATCCTCAACTACAGTTGTAATGAGTAACATAGAGTTCCTACAAAAGACACCAGGAAAACTGGGTTAGCTGTAGAATGCACTCAGAGGAAACCATAGAGAATGCTAATATTCACTTTGTTATGCAACTTAACACTGTTCATTTACAATGGAATTACTATTTTTTGTTGCTGTGATGAAAAGGCAATATTTGTCAAAGATTCTGAGAGGAGCATCATTCAGAACAGTTCATTTAATACCATGATGGAAAGCAGCTGAATGGCTATCCTAAATAAATTGTACAGGAGAGGATGAAGGGAAGAATTGTTCCCTGATTCTTGTAAAGATGATCAGAAGTTACCACATGAAAATCACTCTTTTACCACTGAATCACAGCAATACACATTCACAACACTGTGTTCACCTGTCTGCATTTAGGGCATGCAATTCAGAAAGCTGAACGGAATATATCCCAGTACCTGTTCTCTAGTATAATAAGTAGTATAAGGGAAGGAAAATTTGGTCAGAAAAATCATAGCTACAAAACAAAGAATTGTATAGTTACAGAACTATTGCATGGAAATGAGAATTGTTCCTTATAAGAAAAGGAGCACCCACCAATCTACAAAATTGAAATGTTGAATCAAAGGGTCAAAACTGATGAGCAGTTTCTTATGCCATTACTTTGCTTATTGCTGGCAGTTTAATTCTGGCTCTATAAGGATGTTATTTTCCCCTGTAACTGCCACTGATGGGTTCATGGTTAGCTGTACCATTCACTTGTTGTAGATGAAACCCTTTCATGGGTATGCAGAAATTTATGTCATCTCTCAGTCCTATGTTAGAATATAAAATTCAGTTCTGTTCTTTATTAGCAGACTGAGAGATAATCAGTGCCCATTGAAATTGTAAAAATATGGCCACACAGCATCTTCAAAGTTGCCTAACACTAGGTAAAGGTATGTTTTGTGAAATAAAATAATTCTGCACTTAAATTTTAAGCTACCAACTACTACCTTGTTGGGTTTTATCAAGTCACCATCACACACTGACCATTACATTAACATATCATCATTCCTTATTATTTCAAAAAAAAAAAAAAAAAAAAAAGGTATTTTATGTCATTTGAATTTGCCTCAATTTAGCTTATAGCCATTTTTTTTCTTTTAATTTCTGCCATTTAAATAAATGAGTTTTTGTGATCAGAAAGGTACATTTACATTGCAGTTAAGTCCAAAATCTAGGAGATATTTATTACCATTGACATTAAAGGGAGGCCTAGAGGACTAACTCACCTGGATATGTTGACATTTGAAAGTAGGAGATATTAATCCTATTGCTGTCATTTTCCTGAGTTGCTATATGTTTTTGGTTTATCTCTCATTTGCACTGATAACCTTTTAAAATAAAAACCTCAGAATGAATTGCAGTCTTCTTAGAAGGGATGAAGTCATCTCTCTTTTCTTACAAACTGCTTCCTGCTTATATATCCAAAGATAGTATCAGACCATCACTCTACAGTCTTCTCTTCAGTTGTTCTAAAAACAAAAACAAAAGCAAAAGCAAACAAAAACAAAACAAAACAAAAAAAAACTAGGTCTTTTTAGTCATTGATTTCTACTGTACTGCCCATTGCTCCTCTCATACTCACATACATTCTGTACCTATAACTTCAGTTCCTTCTTATGTATAAATCTGTGCTTTGCTCTGGATAAAAAATTTTTATTAGGGGAAACAAACAAACAAAAAACAAAAAACAGAATACTAGGTGGGTTTGTATCATGCTGCCTGGGTGTTTTATCCTCATTGCATCAGTAATCTATAAGATTTATTATCGGTGATTTTCTATTTATTTTCAGATTTTTGATGCAAAATTTCACTTTATAGTCTGCTGATTTGAGGACTGGGAACGAAGTACTTCTTTATTCTATTATTAATTCTAAAAATTATTTTCTTTGTGTCTTGGGTTTTCAGCCTCTTTGCTATAGTTTCTTCATTTGTAAAATAAGGATAGTTCCAGTTTCAAACTCTCAAAGGCATGGTACCAGTGAAGTACCATGACTTGGTTAAAAAAAAAAAAAAAAAAAAAAANNNAAAAAAAAAGCACTTATACAATATGTCTCTTTCCATAGCCACCTTTTCTATCAGTCCCTTTTCCAGAACAGTAGTAGGATTCATGTAGCTGCACTTATTGCAATATTAATTATCTAGGAGATACCAGAAGCACTAACACAGACTAGTAACAATCTCAAATAAATTCCTCTGGTATTAAACTATCAAAAAGGATCTTTTTTTTTTTTTTTTTTTTTTTTTGTTTTTTACCAAACTCACAGGATTTTTTTTCTTTTATTTAANTTGATTTAAAAAGAATATTAGGTTCATCAAATTTCTGTGTAAGCAGGATTTTTGTTAAAAAAGAAAAAAAAATTATGAAGTTGGAAAACTGGAAGCAAGTTCCAAGTGAACTTGGAACCTGACACTTTCAGATTGTCATCTCTCTGTGTAGCTGAAAATTTCTGCCAAATGATATGGATATGACCTAAAGGTTAAGACCCTGGAAGCAATAGATACAGTACTAACAAGGAACGAAAAATTCTCAAAATAAGTCCATGATAATTAAAATTTGTGCTTATTTTTTTTTTACTTTTTTTTTTTACATACAACAGAACAACAAAAACAAACAAAAACAAAACAAACAAACAAGCAAAAACCACTGAACTTCAATCCAGGAATTTGGACATTTTCCTATTCTAATTTTCATTCTCAGACATTATTTACTATGCTCTGGTATTAGGAAACATAGGCTACTAATGTCAGGAAAAATCTTGACTCAAAACAGGGAAAAAAAAAAGAATAACTGTGAATGGGCTCGATGACCAACTTACAAAAATATCTGGTGACCTGCCATGACATAGTTAGAGAATGAAGAAAGCACCATAAAAATTCGGCATCCTGTTGGGAGCTCTGATATCTTCCGTAAGAATATTGGTACAAAGACTTCTTGTCACAAAAAGACAAACAGTGCTTGTGAGTCACCGCTTTGATCCCAAAGTAGCATGTAAGCAAATTGTCTCTTTACATAATGCCACAAATACAGCAAATGACAACAACTCACCAACTCACATAAAAGAACATTCACAATATCCAGGCTGCTTTAAATGTTCCACTAATTGTTAGACAAATGCCAATTACCACTAGCAGTTTCACCATCACTCACATATTATGTATATATTAACCATGCAAAACCAAAGCCATCTCTATCTTACAGATATGTGAATCTAAAACGGTACGCTTTCTAGAAGTACTCAGCAAATTCACTTTTTTTTTTTTTTTTTTAATATTTTGTAGTAAGCAATACTGCAAACTATTTCTGGAGAGATTGTTTTACGTGTTCGTAGAGATGTTGAGATGTTTATTTGGCAGCTGAACTCTTGAGTTACTTGTACTTGCTTAGATGCTCAATTCAGACACTATGAAACTTTAAGATGCCTGACTCCACCATCAGGGTCTATTCTACAAAAATAAAGTGTTTGAACTAACACTGCAGTCAAAGGAGAGAGATAGGCAGCTCTGAAGACCCTAGGAAAGACTCACTTTTTCCATTATAGGTTTCTTCTAAGTTAAGATGAAGCAACCAATCTACAAGATGGCATTGGAAGCCCTCCTCTTGGGAACACATCTGACTTGCATGCAGGGGCAGACAGCTTATAGAAACAGTTATTTTGCATCATACTCTGGTAGTATTCACCCAAGTTTTGAGAAACCTGCTTTATAGATTTACTCAGCCCCAAAGAAGATATTCTGAGTGATGGCAGACTTTTCCAGTAAATGGGGGTAACTATTCAGACAGTCTGGAAAAATCATGGGTCCAGAAGGTGAAGAGGAAAAAGGAAGCCATTTGCCTGAATGATGAAAGCATTTAAAGGAGGGAATATTATGGAATATTAATCTTTTT
>VXAL01007769.1:8618-29474 GCA_013399475.1 Chauna torquata | reverse complement strand
GGGGGGCTCTCGTTATGAAGACGTCCGTCCTCCCGAACAACTGCTATGCGTATTGAGTCTCTGCTTCCCAGGAAGTGGCCAAACACCACTCGTTGATGGGAAGTAGAGAATTTTCTCTTTCTTTGCTTCCGCACGGCCTTTGCTTGTATTATTCCTTTTCCCTTTAATTAAATTATCCTTATCTCAACCCGTGAGCCCTTGTCCATCATATTTTCTCCACCTGTTCCTTTGAGGAGGGGGAGTGAGCGAGCGGTTGTGGTGGAGTTCTGCTGTTTAGCTGGGTAAAACCACCACACCGAATCAACTCCTGATCATGCAATCCAAGATTATTTTCTATTACCAGCTTCCCTAAGAGTCTTCATCACTTGCCAAAACCATGTCAAAAATAGCATCCACTTCTTAGTGTTTCCATAACTAATTGACGAAGAAAGCGGTCACTGTTCCACCCAGGAATACCTGCATTCTTCTATTAATAGGACCATTTATCCTCCAATCTATAGCCTATAAGATGATGCTTACTGCTATGTTCTTCCTACCAGACTTCTCAGCTGCCAGGATGAGCTCTGTAATTCCCTTTACAAAGAATCTTGAATGGATTTCACGTTGACTCTAGCTACATAGGAAGACAGGTTTAAGAAGCTACTGCAGTGAAATGCTATATCTTGGTATCGGATCTGGTTCCCGCAATGAGGCTATTTCTTTATCTTATACCTTGCCCAGGCAAAGGAGCTCGATAAAGCAAAGGTACTGCTTGATATATGCACTGTATCCTTTATTTTACTTTCACATTTTAAAGTAGTGTTCCAGGCTTTGAAAACTGCTATTAGGAAAAACAAATAGAGCTACAATTGCTATTCAATATTCATACTGAAAAACTACTAAAAAATATGTTCAAACACTCAAATCATGTCTCCGTATTGTAGCTTTGCAATGAGATAGACAGTTACAGGTGAGCTTATCTGGGAAGAAAATTCATCCATCAAAAGCTTTGAAAAATTATAAACCATCATCTTACACTCTGAATTGTACAGTCATTTTCCAGTACAGTGCTTAAAGTGAACATGCCTGTGCTGAAATCACTTGCCTATATTGTCTTGTGTTGGACATAGTGTCCAGGAGAATGCAGCATGTTAGTACATGGAGGGCAGTGCATGCAGCCAGGCAGGAATTAGCCACTGGCCTCTGCTGGTGTAAAGTCTTGAAATAGGACATTTATCAGCAGCAGTAGCAGGGAATTTAAAGTTCAAGTACAGTGACCATGACTGTGTAATTTTAATAGACTCTTTATTTCACTTTTCACAGCTTAACAGCATTTTAAATCACACTTTAACTTTACAGCCTAGAGATTGCTATAACCACACAGTACAAAGTGGAATTAGATTATTATTCTGCGCTTACTGAGCCTTATGGTCTCAAAATCACAAAACAGGGACTGAATCTAGCTTCATCACAGGACCCTGTCTGCCTATTTCATTATTTTCTGAGGAAAGAAACAATATTTGTGGTGGACAGTGTGACATCTCCCCACAAAGGGCTTGAGTCACTGATGGGTCGGGGCTGTACCACATCTCCCTGCCGTGCTGGGATGCAGGCATGGGCATTTTCAAGGGCTGTGCTGCTCGTCCATCATACCCGCACAGTGGTGTGCGTTTTGTGCTAGACAGACACAAAACTCCAGGAAAATGTTTTGCTTTTCAAAAAACTCTGGGTTGCCTTTGGACCACTAGAGGGAGGTGCTTGTGCTGATGTGAGCTCCGGAGCAAAGCCAGCACTGCGACTTTAAAGTGTTTGTAGATAACATGAAAACATCAAAACGGAATTTGAATCCGTGTTACCGGGCTGTCAAATGGCAAATGAAATATAAAATAAAAGCTGTCAACTAACAAATATGCTGCTGATGGTATGGAGAACTATCGGAGGAATTGCACGAGAAGGGAAGCCTGCAGGAGCAGCTCTGCTGTTACGTGAAGGTGGGGAAGGAGCTGGGGATGAGCGTGCCTCAAAAACGGATGGAAAGGGAGATGGATTTTAAGCAGAAAATGTCAGATCCCCAGAAACACATTCTCTGCACATTCCACTCTTGGTCAGGTGTCTGGTCTGGAGCACTGAGACTCCTCCGAACACCAGGCTTTGTGCTGCCAGTATCCCCTGAGATGTCACAGCAAAGCCATCTCCCAAGGCTGCAGGGTGGGCTCATGGGGCAGCAGGTGGCTATGGGACAACTATGGGGAGCAAACAGGCCGTTGGCCTGGGCCTTGTTCAGTTTCATTTTGGTAAGGGGGAACCTCACCCTGCATGATGTGCACAAAAATGCTTTGGGCTATTGCATTTCTCAAGGCCATCAGTGCATCAAAGCTGAGAAAGACAAGGAGGGGAGAGGAAAGGGGGTTGCAGGGTGAGATGGGCCATGGAGAGGACCTTTCGGTTGTCTTCGTATGGAGAATGATTCTCACATTTCAAAACTGCTAAGCAGAACAAATTGGCTGCATGTTTTCTGTTGCAGCATCTGTCCCCCAGTTTTATCAAACTCCACGTACTGAAGTGCAACCACCCATGCTTGGTCCTCTTGGACTTTGCATGTGCACAAGCTTGCTTTTGGAGCAGGTGCTGGGCTGGGTGCTTCATCCTTTGTGTGGGATGGTGTCACTGTCACCATTTGTGTGCAGAGGTGCAGGGATGGAAACACTGAGGGAAACACCACATCTCTCCCAGCGCTTGGGTGTTGCTCTCACGTGCTACCTCTGCTGTCACATCCATCCCTGCAGCCCAGCTCCAGGATGCCTTTTCTTGTCTGTCACTTTGTTGTGGGGAATGTATGGCAATTAGCTGCTCAGACTTCTGACTGTTTCCTGGTTTTTGCTTTTTCTTTCATTTATTATTCATCGTTCCTACTTGTATTAGATGTTTGCAAGTCTTCCTCCTTTGAGATGTGAAGAGAGCATTGGGTTTGAAATGCTTGATGGTGGTGACATTTTGGATTTTTTATGATAGCGTTTGCTTGAACAATTTTGTGTATGAAAGTGGAATTGATGAGCCAGAAGGAGAGGGGTGGGATCTGTGAACTGGGCTGCATTACTGCCATGGGTGCTCCTGCTGAACAACAGTCCTGACCCACTGTGCAAAGCTTCTTCCCATCCCAGGCCAGGTCTTCCTGAGAGATGTGGCATGCCGAGGAAGAGAGAGGCCTGAATGTTTTCAGACAATTAAAATTTTTTTTGTATACTTTCTGTAAAGTTATCTTCCCCAAAAAACCACTTGTAATGCAAAACATCCAAGTTTTGTTCATCCAAAATATACAGAACTGAGCTCTCTGTCCTGTGGCATTGAAGAATTTGTTAATTGTTTCACTTGCGCAAAATTTTGTTATTTATTCATGAAGGGTCTATTAACAAAAATGGATATTTTAAAAAACCGAAAACCAAAAACCAAAACAGAGTTTAAAAAAAGCCACATTTTCAGTAACCACTGGGATTCTACCACCATAAAAAAAATTACTAGAATGCCATTTTTGTCATATTTCCTGCAAAGTCAGGAGGCTTTGGGAAAAAATGACATTTATAGAAGGAAACTGGTTTCTGGTGAAAGCCACTTAGCTTGAAAAATGTTGTTGAACTTGTCTGTTGGAGGAAAGGTGGCATCTCTACTTTCCTCTCCCTCAGTGCTATGCCGCACCTTCTGGCTGTGCTGCAGGTTCCCACGCCAAGGTAGTGTACTTCTGAAGTGCCATGCAACAGAGCTGAGTTTGCAAGATAGTCAAAACCAACAAGGAGCACGCCAGCGCAAGGAAACCAAGATCCCTGTTTCCTCCCATTGACTATATGATGAGCAAACCTGCAGGGTGGTTCTGACCCTTCTGTCCATTAGAAGTCTCTACAACTTTCGCAAACATGTTTTTGGAATAGAAAGCTAAAAGGAGCCATCTGATTATTTATTTTTTCCTCTGCATTCCCACATTCCTTTAAATGTGGGCAGAAATGGCCATGTCCAGGACAGGATTTTTGACAGTTGCACTGGCATGGACTGGAGAAACCTGCACTTGAGTTGAGTTGATTATTTCGGCTGAGAGTTGTAGTAATTGCAACAAACCTCAGCTCACACTAACTTGCCCCTTAGCATTTCCCAAAACCTCTGTGTGAATGCACATTTCCATCAGCACATGAAGTGAGCTTCCGTAAAGTGCTGCAGTGAAGTATTTCCTGGAGAAGTTTGTCTGCAGATAGGCAGCATGTCAAGCCAGGATGGCTGAGAAGCACACTTCCAGGCTTAAATGCCAAAGCTAAGATGATATTAGAAGGAATATTAACAACACAGACTCCAATATAATTTTTATTTGGAAACCGCCACACAGTGACTTCAAAATGTAGCATCTGAAAAGATGTCTGCCTTTCAGCATTTAAACAGTGATTTTAAATTCAGTTCACACATCACACATCCTTTGAACAGAGGACCTGGCATTTACTTCAGTTGGAGTTGCAAGTGCTGAGCTCTTGCGAAAATATGGACTCAAGAGCAGAGCTGTCCACAAATGTATTAAAAAATCTTGCTCTTTTTGAAACATGCTACATGAGTTTTGAAGGGTTTGCTTTCAGTGTTAGACATATTAAATATTTATTCCTTTAAAATCTGATTACTGCCCAAGCATCAAAGGCCTGTTGTTTTGAACAGATTGTCAAAGAATAGAAGATTTTGTTAGAAAAATCTGAAGAAAAAATACATATGTGGTGGCAATTCTCACTTTTGTCAGAAGAACGAAAATCCAAATTCCAGAAGATTTTAGACAAATGGAAGTCAAACCAGGATAGCTTTATTCTGACCTTCCAGAGAAATCAAACCGATTTGCTACAATTGACATTTTTATACAATGTTTAATTCTATCAAAACAGGAAAAGAACACATTCACTCAGGCATTTTCCTTTAAGAGTAATATTGGTGGCATTTCTTCCTCTTCCAACCATCCTAGAACAGTATTGGAAACACTGATATACCTAGTTAGCATTCTAGTGGTATTAACATTTTATCATACGAGGAGGAGTGGGTTTGTCCGTTCTTACTAAGATTTAGGTTAATGTATCCAGACCTGGTGGACTCTGTTGTTGTGCCCCCAAGACATCCCCCAGGAAGAAGTGATCCCTAGAGGTAAGTATGCAGAAATGTAACAAGTCAGTTCCTAGAATCAAGTACAGAAACTTCCACAGGGACTTTGCTTGGGTCAAATCATGCCATACAGGAAGATTCAGATGCAGTAAGTGGATTTTTTTTGCCATTCCACAGAGATTTAGACCTGTGCAGAATCATTTCTATAGTGGTCCGCCGACTGTCTGGCTGGTGCTACCAGGCAGGTTTGGGAGCAGAAAACATCAGTGATTTTTGAGGGAAATCACTTTTATGTCTGTTGTCCAGCTGCATTTTATTACAGTTGCTTTGCAGCTGTGTAGGAATTTTAAATAGGATGGAGATTGGAAGAATCTGGCAATGATAATTAATGTGGGAGCTGGGACTCATCTGTATGAGAAAACAATAACAAACTTGAAGCATTTCAGTTCTGTCTGTAGCAATCTGCAGGCTTGGGATAATTCTGTTAAAAGGTCTAAAGACTCTTTAGCAATAGACACTCTGTGTCACTGTATCCACACAGGAACCAAGAGGAGGAAATGCTGTCCTCAAGGAAAATGAATAAAAAAAAGAAGAAGAAAGATTCTACATTTGTTTTTTCTCATGGAAGACAGTGATGAAGCCAAGAGGAAATGTGGGGAAGTTTAAAAGGATCCTGTGGTGGAGGGGAGAGGAGGTGGGGCAGCTGGTGAGGAATTCTGCATGTATCACATAGCTTGCTGGGCGTCACGTTGTGTAGGAGTGGGATAATTCAAGGCTTAGTCCTTGCTCTGATTGATGGGTCCTGCTCTGACCAAACTGGAGGTGGTTCCTAACTTGTTTGGACCCATGTAAGAGGACATCAGGAGGTCTTGCACCTACCTCCCACTGTCCACCAATGTGATGGAGAAAACCAGAAACACCTCAGACCCTGAAAGTCCTCAACATGGAGCTGCAGCTTGGCACCACAAGGATTCAACGGCTACTTTTGCAGTGGGGAGAGAATTGGCCATTTCAGCTTGGGGAAAAAATTCGCCTTTAACAGGATGAGTAGGCTCTGATGCATAGCGCAGGTCCATGGGCTCCATTGAGCAGGGTATCATGGCCAGAGTGGACTCTCCTCTGCTGAGGGAGCCCAGCTCTGTTAATATTAATGATCGTAAGGGTTTTGTACTTGGTACAGACGTGCCTGGAACTACAAAAACAGCTCCAGGGAGTTGCAAGGTGTACAAAAAAATTACATTAAAAACTGTCCAAATTGGAATAATTTAAAGAGAGTTAAAAAAGGGTATTCAAGAATAGACTTGTTCTAAATGTCTCCATGCTGATTTCACTGCCTCCAAATGTGAGGTACAGGTATTTGCAGAGTTATAAGTAGGTCAGTTATTTTTGTCATTCATTATTACTTGTGAAAAATGTGTGTAGCAAATGTACTAACATACTGTAGCAGCTGAATTTGGGACGCTAGCATTTCTTTTACGCATTTTTAGGATATGTCTAAATGACACGATTTCCCGACTGCAATGTAAAAGCCAATTATTTCCAAAGTCCAGCATATTGGGACATGCCATATGAAACCCGATTTTGCTGTCACGAAGCTGCCTCTGAAAATATCTGTGCCACTTTGCTGCACCAGGGTTCTCAAAGGAGCTGGATGCACCTTGCTGAAGTTTGGTGAGCTCGAGTCTTTTACCTGAGCTGCAGTAGAAGTTTTTTTTCTGTTATTTACCCAAATGTGTTCAGCCTTACAAAGCACACGGTATTCAAGACCCTCTGGCAGGGCACGCATGGTGTCACATTAGGATACATCTCCTCTTGCTTCAGGTGTTTAAGCTGGGTGTCTCTATAGTCAGCAGAGAGACTTGGGCACCCTTCAGTAGGGGATCCATCTCACCTGGAGGTGGGGGCTGAGCTTTCTCCAGGGAGCTTTTGTCTCTCCATGGACTTGTGGACATTGTAGATGTTAAAGTTAGTGGAGTTTGCAACATCAGTGGGGATATTTCCACCAGCTGGTGGATGCCCTTGGTATTCACTCTTGACAAAGACGCTTGTAGCTAGATGCTAGACACTAGTTACAGCGTGAAGTCCAAGTAGAAATCTCCAGGGGTGATTCCTGGTAGCATAGCTGAGCATTTTGGGTAGATGAGGTGCAACTGAGGGCTTGTCGCCCTCGTACTGAAGGAAAAAATCTGAGGGAAAAGAGGTACTGCCTCCTGAACTTCTGAAGAGCTTAAGGGGACAGATTAGTTTGCAGGGCTGTTGCTAAAGGTATGTGGATGGTCACAAGGGAAAAATGAAATTCTGGGCTAGGTAGTGTGTTGTCTTCAGCTGAGTGCCTGGGCAGGGCAAAAGAAAAATGGCAGCTACACAGATTTCAAGATAAATCAACTCTTTTGGGAAAGCTGTTGAATAAGCCCACTCAAACACTTTGTTCCTGCCTCTTTCCAAATGGTAGGTCGTCTTCCAACACCCCTGCATTGAAGAGGACACTGCATCCTTCTGTTCACTGTCCGGAAAGAAAATTTAAAATACAGAGGATGACAAACACACGTGTCTCTTGGGTTAAGGATATCCTGATAGAGAACTCCCTCTTGCTCTCTGACTGCTTTCACTGTTGGCAGTGCCAAAAGTGATTGACATGTGGAATAGTCCAGCAAGAGCAGAGTCACTTCTGTACTCAGAATATGTGGAGAGCTCCTGGAAACACCTACAGGAAGGTTGGTTCAGCCCCACAGGGCTTCACTGGGATTTTCCTCATGCTTCTTGGGGTGTACAGGAATAATGGAGAGAGAGTGGATTCCTGCACCAATGCCTCAGTTTGGGCTTAGAAATGTCCGTAGCAATCTGGATATTCTGTCAGTGGTTTTGCTCCAGAGCTGGCAATGTTCACTAGAGTTCAAAAGAAAATTTTACATATCTTCTGGATAAAAAGAGTGTTTTCACCACTTTTTCATTTTGGATAATCTCTTGGGGCATTTCTCTCTCTTTGGGGAAAAAGACAAAAAGAAAAAAAAATCTACTTCTTGTGGTGTAGCCTGCTAAAATTCTGGCCTGAAGGCTAAATTTTGACACTGAGTGCCTCAGAATGATCACTTGCTGAATTTTTCTTCAGTATTTTTAAGTTTTGTGTCACTCAACTTCATAGAATTCTGGTGTTCAAAATATGAAAATAATGAATCATAAAATTACTTCCTACCTCTAGACCATTCATTTCCCACTACCTTACCTAGTCCCCACTTTTTTTTGTCTCCTTCAAATCTTAATACTGCCCATCTTTGAAGTCTGTTTTCACAAAAGAGCCCTTGTCTTTCTGTAATACCTGTTTTGAGATTGAGCTCTGCTATACAGAGATGCCTAAGGGTGATCCTCAAAGATGTTTAAACATCTAAATTCCACAGAAATTGGAGGGAATGAGATTTCTAAATGCTTTTGAAAAGCTGGGGCTTGTACTTCTACATTAGATACATTTGAAAGCCCGGCTCTGAGCAGAACTGAATGCAGCCTCAGGGATGACATTCAGACAATCCGGGCAATGGTTTTAGGATGTCATTTGGATATTTTTTCACTTGTTCCACAAAATCACTCAAAAGACATTTATAGAAAATTTCTGAGTCCATTTGAACATGCTTTCAAAGTGAATCCATAATTTCATTCTAACAACTGAGCGAGAATGTTGTTTTGAAATATTCTCTTATTTAAAAATCAGAAAAGCTGACCAAAACCAGAGGAATTACACACAAAGTGATAAATGATACTCTCCAGGCAAACAAGGAATTTGCTGCTGAGCATGTAAGCACTTGTGAGCAACTGTGAGCATTGCTGCTGCACTGACCTATGGACCCAGCTATCCATGCTGAGATATCCCATTCTCCTTGAATAAGTTTTCCAGCTCCCAATTTTCCCTCTTCTTGTTTGGATCATTCCAGTAATTTGATATGACTTTTAAATTTGCAAAGTTTAACTCACTTTTAAAACTTGGACTCTCTTAAGATCTGTGGTGGTACAGTGCCAGCAAGAACTGGATTTGGCTGAGTATCTATATACACCCAGCTTTCAGTCCCAAGGAGTGGTTACCAACCCCCAAATAATCCAAGATAAGCAGTCAAAAAAATGGGGAGAAAAGATTACTTACTGTAAGACTGCCTTAAAACAAAGCCAGAGGTGCAGGGCTGTGAAGTGAACAGCACCTGCATAAGAAAGGAAACCCAGAGTTTCTTTATCTGAGCAGGAAGGCACCACTCCTCCTAATTATGTACGAATCCCGGTTCCTTTTTGTGACTTGGTCCTAGGAAACCTCTGCAAAACATACGGCCTTCCAAATGGTAAATCCTTCCTTCCACAGAGACATTACCTTAAAGCTGGAAATTACTTTAAAAAAAGAAGAAAAGGAAGGCAGGGAGGTGCAGCCAAATAACAAAATACTTCATTGAATACAAGCTGCCCTCTTCATCTTCTGGCATTCTTTCCTGTGGCTTTTGCTTTGCTGCCAAATGGCAAAATGTCTCCCTGCCAAGGGCATCCTCCTGACCAGGGGCTGAGAACGAAGGCCCAGGGCTGCAGGGAGGCTGGGCCAGGGAGGCAATAACTCACCCAGGCCCCTCACCGACACCTCCCTGCCCCAGGCAGGGCTGGAAATGGCTCCTTCCCAGAAAGAGTGGAGGAGAAGTGCTTGCGGGCCTTCTGTGCAGTACATGCTCCCCACCCGTGTCCCTGAGTAGGGGGATGTGGAGGAATGGAATAATGTAGGTGAAATTATTTTGCGAAATGCCCACCACTGGTACCAAGAGATGTAACTAAGCAGTCATGTTCAGAGTGGAGCTGGAAACATCCCGAATTTTGGATGTGTTGTTGTCCTGGTTTAATGTCTTCTGCCACTGAGAGGGTTGAAACATGACATGTCCTACTGTTGGGCGCTTTGTGCTTAATGTAAGGTAAAACATGACTTGAATGTGTATTATGTTACTGGTTTTAAAAATAAAAACAGCAGGCTAATTCCAGACATCATTCCTTGTTTTCCAACCAGGCTTTCTTTGCTGCAGCTTCACAAACCATTTTTAATAACTGAAATGAAACATCAGACTGTGACCTATCACATCACATTGCATCAGTCAAATTGTGCTACGTCCAATAATAAACTACTGCAACTGATGTTACCCAACATGGCAAGCCAAATCGAGCTGGAGAATTCAAAGAAAAACACAGTTTTGATAAGCCATGTTCTTAAAAATATCTGAGCTGCTTTTGATGGTGATTCTTAGATTTACTCTGAAGTCTAAAACCCTTGGAGAAATTGGACTGGCTGTGAGCAGGCATATTTTTCTAGACAGTTTTGAGGATATGTGTCCTATAATTACTTTTAAAATAAACTTCAGCTACCATTTCTACAGAAACAGCAGTTCCTTGCATGCAGCAGGTAGTAGAGGAAGAACATGAAAAGAAGTACCAAGAACTCCCTCTTGAAGTTTAGGGTGACAATAGCATTTGGCTTTTATTAATCCAAAAATCCCGTTTCAGGATGCTCAAGGCTAGTGGTGAATTCTCTTCAAAAGAAGGACAGGTAAAAAAGTGTGGAAAAATGTGGGCATTTCTGACTTTTTATTGTCATGTGGTTCAGTTCGAAAACTGGTTGTATGGGAATTTTTACTAAAAGGAATAAAAATCTTAGAATTCAAGCCAAAACAACTTTGCGTGAAATGTTTTGACAGTTCTGCATTTGGAGAGCTTTATTGCTGTAGCCTGAAGGGCACAGAAAATATATTTTAATTTTAGATAGAGTGGAATTAAAGTATAAAATCCTTCAAATAGAAACTGAAAGAAAAGCTCAGTTATTTGCAATGCCCTAATTCTTATGCTTTCACAATGAGTAGCATCACTGTCTTTTCCTACATTCATTGCATTTTATGGGTGTGCACAGGAAGTATTAGTAGGGGGATGAATGATGGGTTCAGACCTGTGTAATTCAGCAATGTCATTTTCAAAACATAAATGTCTTGGCATGGTTTAGCCCAATTTCTTCTTAGTTGCGTTTGGTCTGGTTTAGTTCCATGTTTTGACATGGTTTCATGGCCACAAAAATGTGCACTCTGTAACAATACAGTGATAGGATTGCAAATAATTCCATATCTAGCAGGCACCAAGAATAATGTTTCAAAAGAACCTACTTTTACAAACTACTTTGGACCAGAATTTGAAAGGTGCTCACACGTTCAAGATGTAGGTATTTGCTCGTAAATTCCCATTAAAAGCAGATGTGTAAGAGTCTGAATGTCACCAGCAATACTTCTGGGTCTTTCTGACCAGCAGGCCATTCAGGATCACCAGCTATCACAAAACTGTCATTATTCGAGCTGTGAAAAAGTCACGCAATCAGCCATCTATGTTGGTAAGTGCTGTTTTGTGTCAAAATCTCACGGGAGCAGCTGATCTCCTGAAAATTCAGCCAGAGCCAGTTCCTTTGTTCTGGGGTCTGTGTTCTCTATGTAAGCGTGTTTGACAACAAATGCTTGCACACAGTGTGGTTGAAAGACCAGGTGATATGGCCATAGGGATTTTACATAACAAGTTATGAATAACTCAAGGGATGAATTATATTAAAACTCAAAATATTATACTGCTAACAAGAAATAAAAATATGTTTGAAATCCCTCAGATTCTGAAATATCTCAGACTGTTTACTGGATGCTTTGATATTAAACAAAGGTCTATCAAGTTGCATCTACTCTTAATATTTCTATGTCTATGGGTAAAAAAACCATACATGCTATATCCGCTGTTTCTTACTCCTTTTCCTTTATTTCACACAAAAAGAGAAAAGAGGTTGATAGAGCTGAAATTTGAAGCCAATCTCAGGGGATTAGATTCATATTCACTTACTTTCCTGTAAAGCTTCTGAATTTATAGTTATTTTTAAAGAAAAACTAAACTGAAGGTTGAAAGCCATTAGCAATAACTCTCTTGGATTTTAACTCATTCTGATGTTTACTTATTTTGATTTTAATGTACTCTGATATTCTTATGCTGCTTGTTGGCATATTTCCATGTACTGAAGGAGCTAAGTTGTTCTTATTTGCAATACTGCAAGAAGAAATACAGAATACCAGACCCACCAAACAACCAAGTTCCTTAAGATTTAATCTACCCATTTGTTTTATATTGCTAAAGATTTAATTTAACCCCTTCAGAAATTTTGTCTTCATCCAGTCTGATGCAGAAGTATTCAAATTCATGGAAGAGTGTCTTGAGGGCCACAAAATCTCAGAGCTGCCATGAGCAGAAGTATTTTTGCATTTGGTGTAACCACAGGGGTGAAGAGCACAAACCAACATGCCTAGTGCTGATGCCCGCATTGATGGGGGCTGTGTTTGACTGCAGGCTCTCTGGTGCTCCTGCACTCAGGCAGAACTTTTCAGGTGGCAGCACATCAAGGTGGAGTGAGAAAGTGGTAGTGTGAGACCCAGCATGTTGTGGCAGGAATCAGTGCACAGTGCAAGAGCAGATCTTCTTGTAGAATAATAGCACGGTGCAACACACTCTATGGGTGCTCAGCAGTTTCCACAAGAGTAGAGGACAGGTGGGTTGTGTGCAGTGTGGTACTGACTGGCCACACGCAGGCAGGGGGTAATTCCTGGCATTGCAAAAGAAAAAGCTGAGCAATAGAAAGTGGTGGGTCTCATCACTTACTGGGAACAATAATGGTCTCTTCCTGCCCTCATACCAAACGTACAAGAAAGCTCATAGAGGATCTTCAACTGCAGACGTGACAGATGACACAAACTCATCATTGCCCTACTGAGATGCAGAGGAAGCTGTTTTCTGCAGGCATAAATGTTGCTTGTGTTAATGGTGTGGTTCCTCCGCACAGACCCTGCCTGTCTCTCCCACCGGTCTTCTCCAGGTCTGCCTGCACCCAGCACCCGCTCCACTGCATGCGGGAGGTGAGAGGCATGCAGATGCCTCGTGCACATGCCATGGATGTGTGTGCGTGTCCAGCATGAGCCCTCCCAGACACGGCTGCCAAGTCTTTCAGACACAGAATAATCGAATACATTCCCAACACACCCATTTACACAAACACATGGGTGCAAGTGCACCCCCACCCCCCATATTTCCACCCACTGACCCATTTCCAACCCAAATTCCCCATTTACTCTGACAGGGAGTAAATGTAAACCTACAAGACATCCAGATTGCCCTGGACATATCTGCATTTTCTGCTTGTAATCTCCATTAATCTTCATGCCTGTGAAAGTTTTTCCTTAAATAAAAAGCTATCATCAAAAAAGTGAGTGTGCTTCTGGCTGGAAAGACCTTATCCAAGACTGTCTACAACTGACTATGTCTTATATGGATGGCATATTTCCAAAAGATTTCTCCTGGGTAAGACCTGGGCTTGACTGTCATCAACATTTCTTTCATAATGCATATGGTGCCATTCAAAGTGTATTTGTAAAATCCACTTTTATGCAAGGCACCAAGCTGGGAGAGGTTGTTAGCACTTTGTGAGACACCATTAGCATCCGCAGTGATCTTGAGATGTTGGATGAAGAGGGTCAACAGTGTGAAACTAAGTAAGGACATGCATAGGAAAAGAAAATCAAATGCTTGCATGCAAATGGAGAGTAACTGCCGAGGCAGTCCCAAATAGTAGCCAAACCCACAGTTTATTCTGGGCTGAAGTAACAGGAGTCTCACATGGGAATATGATATAGGAGGTAATTATTTCACTCTACTTTGTGTTCGTGAGGCCCCTGCTGGAGTCTGTGTCCAGTTTTGGGCACCACATAAAAATATTGGAGAGCATCCAGACAAGAACAGTAAAATTGGTAAGAGATTGGAAACCATGACCTCTGAAGGCAGGTTAAAAGAACTGGATTTCTCTAGTCTAGAAAAGTGGAACAGTCACTTTTTTGTCAAGGTGCTTTGGAATGATTTGTAGGGGAAAAAAAAGTTACACTATCTTTAGGATATGATACTGGGATGATTTTGTGTTGGACTAGATTATCTAGAAAGATTGTACAACCACTTCCACTGGAATATGTGGGAGTGGTACTCAGTACTTCTCAGAGCAGGGCAGCGAGTGTTTGGTTGGAAGTCATGGCCTGAGGTCACATTTGCAGATTCCCGGCTCCCAGGAGTGGAAGAAGGGCACCCTGACCGGCACCCTGCTCCAGGAAATTGTACACATGCATTCATGCCAGTAGCTTGTCATTGCCAAAGGTGATTTTCCAAGGAGGAAGCCCTGGCTTGTAGACATCATGTGAATCACCACTTTCCCCTGTGGCTTGCTTCAGTAGCTTATATGCCTCACTGTTAGAAACTTGGGCTTTATTTCTCATTTCAGTAAGTCTGTTTTCATCTGCCAGCCACTGGTTCAAGCTGTCTCATCTTCCAGGCTGTTAACACCTTGCTCTGTTACACAGCATCTCTCCCCATGAACGGCATAATTAAGCCACTTCACAATCTTTTATAAACAGAGACCATAAAGCTACCAAAGTCCTACTGGAAGCATTCACCTTTGATGCTGTACCTCACTGGCACTTACTGCATCTGATCTTTTATTAAAGGAGCTGATTACATCAAAAAAGAAAATGAAAAGCAGAAACAAAAATTAGAGGCACCAAACCCTTCAGATTGTAAATATTCAGAAACCTGTTCTTTGGACCATTTACTGTCACTGCCTGCAACCACTCACCATGAAGCTTATCCCTTTCTCATCCCCAGGTTATCAAGGCCACCATATTACTGTTGTCTTTCATATTACCCGGAGTTAGTGAGCCTTTTAATACACGTACTATTGATATCCCTGAGTGCTGCATTGCAAACAGTGAGCACAATTTGAGTAGCTGCACTCAGAGTAGCCTTAACCTCACGTCATGAGTGTAACCAAAACAGAAACTAAGCAGTGAAATCTGCTTCGAAAATTGGGGAAATGTTTGTAAGTTTTCCAGGCTGAGCTTCACTATCAATTCTTCATCTGCTTAATTCAAATTAGCTTAGCTTTGACTACACTAGCTCCATTGCTCCCTTGGGTTGCAGTATAGATGCTGGCATACTATGCTGCATCCATTATGTCAGCTGCAATCACATCTTTAATGTGAGAAAAGGAGGAAATCAGGTTTGTTTGAAACAGTCTATTTTTCCATAAAATCCAGCTGATTGACATTCACCGTGTTGCTACCTTTGTTTTCATTAGCAACTGGAGCTGTTTCTGACTTTTCCATTATTTTGCCAGGACTGATACTAGTTTGCAGTTTCCTCAGGTACCCTTGCTGCCCTCTTGGTATACAGTTACTGCTCCTGTTTTCTAGATTTTTGCCCTGAACTCCCGGATGAGTTGAAAATGAACATCTGTAAGCCAGAGATCTTCTCAGTCAGCTCTCTTAGGACTTTTGGTACAAGCTATCCAAGACTGCTGATCTTAAAGTGTTTTTGCACAGCAGATGTAGCTTAATGTTTTATCTTTGGTTATTGATGAATTTGTAAATACTTCATTGACTTTACATCGGAAAAATACATCACCCTCCTTCTTTCCAGCACACAACGAATATTTATTGCATAAACCTATTCCCATTTTAAATATCCTCTTGACAGTAAATAAATACCAAAGTAATAGGTATTTTCAAAGTATCACTGCTGGGCAATCTGCTGGAAAATAAGCATGTGTGTGGTTGTCTCCAGGCAGTACAGATGCAACGAGCGCCTCTTCTTTTTGTGATGTCCAGATTGCTGAGGCATCCCTTCCAGAGCATACAAACCAGTATCCGAAGTCCATCCCATGGCCTCACGCAATGGTAAAAATACTCTCCAGAGTGGTATCACCATAATATCACCAGGGCTGTTGTCCACAGGACTGACTGCAGGAGAGAGAGGAGGAGACTGGAATGCAGCATCAAATATCAAGGAGAGAGAAACAGCAGGGCTGCTAAACAACAAATCATGCCAGGCAAACCTGATGACTTTTATTTTGCTGTATGGTTCAGTTGTTACAGTTCTGTGACTCTCTTTTTCTGGAAAATGAATCTTTTTCAATCTGTTTGTAGTGACGGTCAAAATAGAAAATGCTCAGGACAAGACTCCTCTGTACTAGAATGAACTGAGAAACACAGAGAACAGAAAGAAAATAGAGGGGAGAAGGCACTTTGGAGGGATTTTTTCTTCAAGAAAAAGTGAAAGCATTAACTACATTAAAGTGTTTTAATGAATACAGCAGTATCATAGTGTAGATTCTGTGCTCAGTATGTCAATCCAAACACAAGTAGTGAAAGAAGTTAAAGGACCAGAGTCCTGTGAGCTTTGGTAGATTTGCCTCATCAGCCTCCCATGGATATGTGAGAATGGGATCGAGTACTGCTCTCCTAAAACACTGTTTAAATGATCTGCTGCAGAATTATCTGCTGAGATTTTGGCAGCAGACCAGAACTTGTATTTGACATCAATGACAGCATGATACAATGTGTAATTCCCAGCTTGAAAAGCCAATTGGATGAGGCAGTCTTTTGTCTAATCAGCACAAGAGCGATGATGTACAAGAGCCACCAGACAATACTGATGTGAGATCCTCTAGTTGTTTAATTGCTGACTCCTTTCTTCCTGTTGCGTAGTCAGGATGCTACACTGGCTGCTAACAGTGGCTTTGCTGCAACAGCAGTAGCAAGGGTGCGTTTAAGTGCCACGTTGAACTATACTGACTGAAGATATTCACTCTGCAGATGAATAAAAACAAACTGTCACCTAATCTGCAGATTTTCCAGTCCTGGCCTATTGAGTTGAATCTGGTCCTGACTTTAGAGGTAGTTAAACTGTTCTCTTTTAGGAAGTACCACCTCAAGACAAGCTGGCACCCTCAGGAGTTACGTGCATAGCTCCCAGTGCCTTGCTCTAAGATCTATTTGCAGTCAGAAGCTCCACCAGGTGAAACTAGGGCAGTTTGTAAGTTTGTGTGGACACTGTCATCCTGTTCAACTTCCCTCTGTCACTTTAGCATTAGTAACAGACACATTATCATGAGGAATGTTGAAACCCATTTGAGAGTCAGTAAAAATTGCATAGATTTACCCAAAACTGTATAAAACTGTGCCTTTCATTAGCATGGTCAACTCAGGATGCAACAAAACCTACCGAAAACAGAGACCAAAGCATGTTGGGACAAGGATAAGGTATTTTACCCTAGAGATGGTATTCGGGAACTTCATCCACCTTTCATAGTAGCAACAGGCTTTTAGCAAGTGTCCTCCAGCACAGCTGTCCTGGCGTGATAGAGGTGAGGCTAAGACCTGCTTGGGTTTGTCCTGTTTGGACTCTGTCAAGAGTCATCCTGCTAGTGTTAGAAACAAACAAAAAAGTGACGTTACCAGTTCAGAGGAGAAATCTGAACATTTGGTTTCATTCCAATTTAGAACATGAGCAAAATGTTGAAACATCAAACAAACTGGAAATTTTGGCCAGCTGTGAGAGGGATCTCCTGCTGGTTCAGTTCTGCCTGCAAGCAGGACCACAGACATGGTGCCAAGAATGAGACATAACTAGTGAGTGGTATTTCATGTTTTGGTGAGTTTGAGGATGTCCCCCTGCTGCATGCAGGATGATGAGGACTTCTGCCATAAAATAACACAGCTGGAATGACAGTGTTTGTCTCCAAGATTTAGCAAGTCAGAAAACGGAAATTCCTGCCTTGACCTATGAACAGCTCTGTACCTCACCTTTTAATTCAAGCCAGTTTTATACTTCAGTCCCTGTCCTGCTGTGAGGACAGACTGAAACTGTTAGTCCCAGACTTATCAAATCCTAAGGGCTGAATCCAACCAGGTTTCTACCTTCCCTTCCCCAACTGCCCTTTGGTCCAGGGCAGTGAGAAGGAGTAACAAGGAAATAACTGCCATTGGGAGCGTATTTACCTGGTGTTCCTTTAAAATGCACAGAAAGCATACAGTGATTAATGCCAGTGATCTGCACCAAAGGAAGATCAGGAACTAGCTCAAATAGGCTGTTTCCACCTTCAATAAACATGTGCCATTAGCTTACTGAACTGTACCTATGCATTGCACTGGATAAGCTGAGATCTTTAAGATGTTTATTTTGGATGGACCTTGGTCTAATCCATTTGTGTTGTGATTTATCAAACCTTACCTTCTCATTTATGTCACCCTGTTGGTCTGCTTGTTATCTACCCTTAGCCCATGGTTCATAGGATTCCTCTTGGGGCTGCTGCTGTAGGGAATAGTTGACACACATTTTGCCATTGCTGTCTGAAAAATCTTGTCTAGATGATCACCTTACTCATAATTGCAGGAGTGCCTAATGACTTGTGAAACAAGCTGTTGTGGTTTAACCCGGCAGGCACCTACACACCACACAGCCGTTCGCTCACTCTCCCCCCCCAACCCAGGNGCCATCACTCCCAACGTCCCCCTCTTCCTCCTTCTTTACCCCAGCTTTTATTGCTGAGCATGACGCCGTATGGTGTGGAATATCCGTTTGGTCAGTCTGGGTCAGCTGTCCTGGTCCTGTCCCCTCCCAGCTTCTTGTGCACCCCCAGCCTCCTCGCTCGCAGGGCAATACGAGGAGCTGGAAAGTCCTTGGCTCTGTACAAACACTGCTCTGCAGCAACTGAAAACATCACCATTATCTTCATCAAAAAATCCAAAACACAGCATTGTGTGAACCTCTACGAAGAGAATTTAACTCTATCCCAGCCAAAACCATGACACAAGCAAAATAAATGGGAGATGCAAGTACCTCTGGTGCCCTGACCTCTGTGCTCTGGAAGGCCAGAGGAGGTTGAAGAGACTTTGAAATGGAGCAGAAGCTACAGAAAGTCTTTTGGAGCATCATCTGTCCATGTGAGCCTTTCCTGTGTTTGAGTCCTGCAGATCTCAGGAGTCTGCACTAGCTGACTCTGCTTTGAGTTGGACTAGCTAGTCTCCAGAGATCCTTCCAACCTCAACAGTTCTGTGATTCTATTATCCCATGTACTTGCTCTCTTTCTTTCTCTACTCTTTTCATCCCAGGTCTTTTTCTTCTTTTCCTGCCACCTGGCACAAATGAGCTAATATTCTGAGATCAAGCCATCAAGCTGCTCTAAGACCCATCCCCAGTTTGTAAAATGATCATAATAACAGTCTACATGGAAGGAGGTTAGTTCATTACCACAACATCTGAGAGATGGTAGATCGCCTACCTCTATATGTAAAAGTGTAGTAACAGTTTATGCAGAGCATTGAGTTGGCACAAAACAATTTACTAGTTCAAATTTCTTCAAGATTTTGAACAGGTGAACTTTGCCTTGATGGGCTTTCTGTCAGATCTGGTATTGCCCATCCTACAGCCAGCAGAAAAACAGCATTAATACAGCGTCACATGGTCTGGTTAATCCAACAGGAATGTGATCGGTGCTCATACTTGATCCAGACTAAACTTGTACTGAATGGTGAGATAAGATTGCACAGATGCACTACTAGACACAGCCTCAGAGATGTTACTCACCTTGAATTCAGTTAGAGCAAAATTGTTGTTTTATTGAAACAACAACACTGGAAAAACAACTGAACATTACATTAAACTTCAGCTGTCTTGAAGAGAATAAGCAACGAACTTTCTGCAGCTGCATCCTATTACCTTCAAACCTCCATCATCTTAGGACAAGGTCCTATGTGAACACTGTTGGCTGAAAGTCCTATCACTCCATGGGGCACCCATTAGGCATTCCTATTAGCTGCTACAGAAAACATGTGGGCTGATCCATTGCACTGATCTCTGCAAACAAGATAAAAGCTCACCTTGTCAAAATGCCCTTTTAGCACACCGGCAAACCTGCTAATGTTCTGAAGAGAGCTGAAAGGTACAAAATAAAAAGCAAGATGCAAACACAGCCACAGCAGTTATAGTTGGAAGGATGGTTGAATGCTCTGCTTTTCCTGTGAAGTGCTGTCAGTTCAAACTGAGGCTGGAATCTCAAACAAAAAGAACTAGTTTTTCCTGCCTGGAAACATCCCAGGACTTCCAAGTGATCTGGTGTCACATTGCCAGCAGAGTTGGGCAAATGATTTATTCCACAGTTTTGGTGTCTTTTTCTCTCTTGCAACATCTGTGAGTAGTTCAGGATGTCTTCAAACATATTGCTTGATCAGATTTCTTCAACAAAATGATGGCAGGGCTTTTTTCCAGTCTATGATCGTTAGGCTAGGAAAATCAGATTTCTGCCGCACAGTGAGCTGTGTTGCAGTTTCTATTCCTGTACAGTTTCCTGACACCATTATTGGCTGAATTAAGAGCCTTTAGAAGTCACCCTAAGTAGGCCTAGGCAAATGTCTACTGGGATTTAGGACGCCTGATGTATGCAACTTACAGTTGTTCAAAGCAAAAAGAGCAGTTGTCCTGGTTGAGTCAAATACTATCCTAGTCCTCTTTGTGAGACCACTTGGGGTGTGTGGATGGTGTGTACCTGATCCAAAGAAGAGGTGTCTCACAGCTCTTGCAGCTCAATAGCAACCTAAGTGCAAAAGACCAGGACTGCAAATGTGCTTGGGCTCCTGATGCCTCCTCAAGCTTGTAAAATTCCACTGAAACATCTGGGGAGCTAGGAACTGAGATAGGCTTAATGGACTCAGCCTGACCATCCATTTAAGAGACCTAAGAAGTTAAGGCAATGTCTACCACACAACTCCAGAAAAACTGTTGTAAGAAATCAGAAGCCCGCTAAGGATGTGCAATGACTCTGTGAAGTGGGGGACAGTGCACATGGACAGGTGAATACTGAACAAGTTGGGG
>VXAL01007764.1:0-10813 GCA_013399475.1 Chauna torquata | reverse complement strand
TGGGATGCTCTCAGGTTGGGGCTCTGGGATGCTCTCTTGGGGGGGCTCTGGGATGCTCTCGGGCTCAGGGGCCATGCCCTGGGGTTCCCCCAACATCTCACCCTCCTCCATCTCAACTTCTGCGTCCTTTGGAGGTGCTCGTGCTTCAGGTAACAGCTCAGGACCATTGCTCGCCTCCAAGGAGAGGTTTTCGGGGGTGCCACTGGCTCCCTCTGAGCTCTCTGTCCTGGGCAGTGTGGCCAACATGGTGCCGTCCCCATCCACTGTGCTTCCCTCTCCCACATCAGCCTGATCCGCCTGGCCACCGGCATCCTCTGGGGGACGCTGGGCACTGGTTGTACTGGTTTGCAGGTCCTGGGGCCTGTCACCATCTCTTGGTGTTGCGTTCACCGGCACAGTTTCAGCTTGCATCAAGCATTTCTCCCCGGGGGATCCCCCAGCACCCGAGGCACCCGGTGAGCTTTCTCTGCGTGCCGCGACCTCAGCGGAGCCACCGCCGTCCTGCTCGCAGCTTTCCCGCTGTGACGGGGCCGTGGTGGTGCCGGCAGCCTCAGGCCCCCCATTTCGGGCTTTCTTCCCCTCTGTGCCCCCCGGCCCGGGGCCAGCTGCCTCCCTGCCCACCCGTAGCACAGTGACGTGCCTGGCCCTGGGCTCTGCCACGCTGGGGCCATCGCGGGGCGAACGGTGGCAGGGGGGAGCAGCGGCGGCGGGGCCGGCGGGGAGGAGGGCACCGTGCATGTAGCTCTCCCGGTGCACAGGGACATCTCGGGGCGCAGCCGCCGGTGCCGCGTCATTGCCGTCCCCCCCCTTCTCATCCTGCTGCTGGGGCTTCTGAGCGGGCGAGTAGACCTGCGAGAAGACGGGGCCGTGCGCGGTGAAGTCCTTGAGGTTGTTGATGGAGGATGAGCATCCCCGGTGCACCACGGATGCTGGCCCAGCTGCCGTCTTCTCCACAATCTCCCGCTCCCAGGCCTGCAGCAGCAGGGAGACGCGGGAGGGGCTGCCGTCCCGGCCCCCCCCAGCTGCTGTGGTCTCCAGCCGTCGTGACACCAGCGAGACTTTCTGGAAGCGGGACCGGCCCTCGGGTCCCGGCACCGCTTGCTTCATGCTCAGCTCGGCACTGGAGACAAAGCCCCTCGCCTTGGTGTGCCGGAATGGTGAATCCATGCCGGGGGGCGGCTCCGGCCCCCGCCGCCACGCTTGGGCCCCCGCTGTTGCTGCGCTAGGGCTGGCGGAGCTGCGGGGAGAGGCACCAAAAATCGAACGCTGGGATGCCCGAGCTGAAACCCAGTGCAGAACCCAACCTCGCACCTGCCCCTCTAGACCCTCACCTTCCCCAGACATCACCATGCACACAGCAGGTGGCTTTGGGGTTCCTGAAAGCATCGCAAGCATCTCTTGGGATGCTCAAGCCCTCCCTTTCTCCTGGCACATGCGGGACACGTGGGACCCAGGGCACTGCCATCCCCTCTGCCTGCACGTCCCAGCACTCCCGTGGCCGGTGCATGGGAAGCTCTGCCACGCCACCAAGGCAGGATCCAGCCTGGCCGTGCCGTGCCCCGGGCCGTGCCGTGCCCCGAGCTGCGGGATGAGTCAGGAGAGCGCAGGGCTGCGCCGAGTCAGCAAACGCAGCAAACAAACAAGCCCAAAAAATAACAGGGAGGCAGCTCCGCGGGGTGAAAGGGCCTCGCCGGGGCTGCGCCACGGCCGCTGTGCCCATGGGTTTTGCAGGAGGAGGTAGGGACCTGGGCAGCATCTTCCCTTGATCGTGGCAATTGCTGCTTAGCAAAGACAGGATTGCTCCATCTACCTCTGCAGCCCCATTGGCACGAGAAAACAAGCTGCGCTAATTACCCACCGCTTGCACCCTGACCGCAGCGGGTACCCGGCACCCAGCCCCTGCACCCCTGCACCAGGCAGTGCTGGGTGCTGCCGGCATCACCCCCCGACCCCTGGCGCACACTGGGGAGGGCACGGGCACCCTGGGGCCCTAGCTCGTGGGGAGGCTGGCGGAGGCGACACCGTGCTGAGGCTGCGTGACTGCCCCAGAACGGTTTTATTGCTGTGTTTGGGATATGGAAAGCAGCTGACGAAGCAGCTGCGGGTGAGTGAGACGGAAGCGTGGCAGCACCTCGGCATCTCCCAATTAGGAGCTGCTCGGTGTCGCCGGCCCGGTGAGGCCACATGGCTGGGGGGGGGCAGCAGAAGGAACAGGGGCTTGGGCACAGCCCAAGGAGAGGTCAGATTTGGGGTTTTCCTGGCTGGGGATGGGGGTGAACCTCCCTGGGCTGATTTCTCCAGGATGGGACCTGAGATTTCCCCAGGGAAGAGTCCCCTATCCTTGGGGTCAGCACTGGGCATTCCCCACTGCAGGGACGGCCTCATCCTGCGCCGCCTGAGGCTGGCCCCGTCCAAGCCCATCACCTCCAGGCTGGCCTTCACCGGGACGTTTTGGGGATGCCGGGGCCGGGCAGGGGAGCACCGGGTGCAGGCAGCTGCCCGCCCCTCCTGCCAGCCCGCCTCGCGCCCTCCGCGTCTCGCGCGCCCCAGCCCGGCAGGTCTTTCCAGTACAGATAGGAAGGGTTGGTGTCATTTTCCAGGAGGCGATGAGACCTCGTCTGGGACAGCGAGCACGGCTGGAGGCTGGGACGGGCCCAGGCGGGGCCACGCATCTGCATCGGCAAAGCCACCGCTGGATCTGCAGGGTCCCAGCTGGACCCGCGGGGTCACAGCAAATGCCAGGTGGAAAAGGAACCCGTGCACCCCGCAGCACAGAGGAGTTGTTTAAATGTGCTGGGGACCAGCGGGCTGTCAGAGCAAGTGGCGCTGAGTGGGTTTAGGCTGGAAGGGAGCCCCAGGACCACGAGCTGGGCGCTCCATGGCCACAGTGTCACCCTGGGACCCCCAGGCTGGGGACACTCCAGTTCCTGGCCGCAGTGACGGGGGAACACAGGGATACGAGGCCAGTGCAGCCTCGTGCAAGAAATTGTGCCTCTGCTGTGCAGTGCTGCCTTCCCAACAAAGCCAAAGTCACCGCACCGCCTGGCACCTGTTTTCATCCCGGGCTTGCTTCAGCCCCGGTTTCTCAAGCGCTCACTGGCGGTGCTCAGCCTGTCCCCACCGTGCCCGTGGCCCCAGGTGACACAGGGACGGGGACACCGCAGTGCTGGGGGGGGCGGGAGGTGCTGACTCAGCAGCACGGCTGACTCTCGCCCCGAGACAGATTTCCAAAAATCTCCAGGTCGGCGTCTCCCAGCTCTCCGCACCCCGCACCCGTAGCTGGATCCGGCACCCAGCGATGCCCAGGGTGCCAGCAGCGCTGGGGATGAGCCAGCCCCAGGCTCCCCGAGCCCTGCCTGGCACCGGCACCCTGGACGGAGGCTGGTGGAGGATGCAGCCACCCGGCCAGGTCATTCCGGCACGCCGGGACACGCTGCGCTGAAACTGAGCCCTATTGTCGCAACGGGCACCTGGCATGGCTAATTAATCACCCCGTCCCACCCAAGCGAACCCGCTCTGCTAATTTCTTGGCTCCTGGCATTCGAAAGGGTCTCTAAGCAGCCAGCTCAGGTCTCTGAGCACCCAATTAAAAGTTGAAAGATGAGGGCAGCGGCTGCTGGGTGGCAGCGACCTGCAGCCAGCTTTGAGCCGGTGGCCACGGAGAAAGCTGGGCCCGCGGACACTCCGGGATGTACCCAAAGGCTGTGGGTGAGAGCGGACCTGCCGCCTTCAGGAAAATCAAGAATTTGGTTTGGGCGGCTGCTGCTCAGATTGGGGTTAATAATTAGGGCAGGGCAATTTCCATTTCCCCTTGCTGTCCGGTGCTTCCCCTCCCGTGGAGTGGAGGTGTCGCGGGCAGCCCGCAGCCACGTGCCCTGTGGAGAGGAGGGGATGGGGGTGGCCGGGGACCCCGCTGTCCCCCCAGCCACAAGGCCACCAGAGGTGGGTGAGCCCTGGTTTGCCCCTGGTGGGTCTGGGGACGTGCTTTGGTGTGGGAGTGGGGTTAATCCCTGAAGGGCTTGAAGCTGAGAGGGGCAGAGCTGGGCTCAGCCCCCACTCCCATTCCCAGCCGGTGCTGATGCTGGCTCAGCGGGGACTCCAACCCAGCGCCCGCCGCACCAGGGCACGGATCCGACCACGGTCCCAGCTGCAGCAGGTGCCCTGCAGCTCCCGGCACGGCACCGCCGCCCTCCCCACCAGCAGCGCACGCGCCCGGGGGGCCCCCTGCCCGCGTCCCACGCACCTGCTTGCTGAGGGTCCCGCCGTGCCGGGGTGGGTGCTGGGCTGGCCGTGCCGAGGGTGCCGTGCGGGGCTCGGGGTGCTGCTCCCTGCACCGGCACGCCACGGCTGGGCGGACCGGCAGAGTCACCCGGCGAGCACCCAGCCCTCGCCGAGCACCCAGCCCTGGCGAGTGGAGGTTTGGCATTCCTCAGGTGCTGACAGCCGGGGAGCCGGTCGGGCTGGTTCCCCAGCACCCGGCTCCTCCGTTTCCTGCGACTCAGCAGCGCCGGCAGGGAGACCAGCCCTCCCGGGTTGGCGAGGCCCCCCCCGGACCCCTGCCCCGCTGACCTTTCCCCAGCCACCTTGGTGGGGGCTTTGCCGCCACGGCTCCCGCGCCTCCTGCCTGCTGGCTGCCTCCGACCACTGAGTCCCCTTCAGCGTGGCTGCTGGGGTCCCAACGCTGCGGCAAGGCACTTGGGGGGGCCCCAGGGCCGCGGTTGCAGCCAAATTCATTGCAAGCTCTGGCAGGACCTCGGCTGGGGGCAGCTCGCACCTCACCGTGGCTGCCCACAGCACGCGAAGGGCCAGGGCAGGCTGCCTGGTCACCGCGGCTGTCCCGCTGCTGCCGCCAAGCCAAGCCACCGTCCCCGTGCCACACGGGCCTCGCAGGGCCCCAGGGGCTGAGCGCTGGCTTGGGGACAGAGCAGTGGTCACGGTGGCCCTGGGCCACCGCAGGAGACCTGGCCTGGGGCGTGGGTGCAGGGCCCTTTCCTGGAAGGGCTCAGGGCAGTGGCAGAGCCAGCAGCCGCCCTGGATCCTCGCCCTGCCCGCCCGCTCCACCCCAGCACCCACGGGTGCCCTGCCAAGCGGTGCCAGCCTTGCCCCAAGCCACCACTCCCGGCCACCGCCCGGGGAGCCACTCGGCCACTGCCGGCTCGGTGCGTGCGGCCGCAATCCGGTTCTGGCTGGGGAGCCCGCTCCTGTCACACGGGGCCACCGCACCTTGGCCGGCACTTTCGGGGTCCGGCCAGGCTCAGGGAGCTCACGGCTCTGCTGTCCTCCACCCGCCGTGGCTTTGCTGATGCGGGTCGGACTCTGCCCTGTCCGTCCCCACTGCAGCCGCGGGACGGGGTTGTGAAACCCCCAGAGAAAAGCCCCAGCGCGGGGTCCAGCCCGGGGCTGGGGTCCCCGGCACAGGAGGGTGCCAGGAGCAAAGGTTAGCGTGTCCACGCTGGGGCCGCGGCAGCCGGAGGAGCTCGGCCTGGTTATTTGGAGAGCAAACAAGGCCCTGGGGACCAGGCAGGTCAGCCACAAAGGCAGGAATTTTTATTGAATAAAAACACAGGAATAATGCCATTTGCTGTCGCCAGCTCCGCAGCAGGTGAGGACGGGAAGAGCCACGTCCCCACAGGCACCGTGGCGGTGGCACGCCAGGAGCTTGGGTGCTCTGGAGATGGATGGGCTGAGAAATTAAAGCTTTTTCCTTGGAAAGAGGTGCTTGCGGCATGCAGGCGCAGCCCCGGCTCAGACGTATCCTGCCGGGGCACGCGGCTGCCTCCCGGGGCCACCGCAGCAGGGCCAGGCGGGCGCAGGGGACCCCACGCGTGCCCCTGCCCACCCGGGCAGCCCCGTCCCCACCTCCCCCAGCACCAAGCCCTGCAGCAGTGCTGCAGCCCGGCCGGGGCAGCTGCGCTCTTCCTCCTTCTCCTCCTCTTCTTCCTCCTGCCGTGGCCACCCCACGTCCAGGCTGAAGCATCCCAGGGCTTGGGCAAGGAGGCAGCGGCGGCCCGGGGGGGTACGGGGCGGGCAGCGGTGCTCGCACGGGCACCTGTGGAGCTGGAGGTGGATGCGCTGGGAGAAGCAGCTGGGGCACGGGCGGCACTGGAAGGGCTCCTCACCCGAGTGCAGCTGCTGGTGCTTCTTCAGGTTGCTGCTGCTGCTGAAGCGCTTGTGGCACACCTGTGGAGCGAGAGGATGGGGGCTCAAGGGGATGCTGTGCCCCCGTTTTGTGGCCCCCATGCCCTCCCCACACCCGCGGGCACCCACCGGGCACTGGTGCGGCTTCTCACCGGTGTGCACCAGCCGGTGCTTCTGCAGGTGGGCCAGCTGCGTGAAACGCTTCGTGCACACCGGGCACTGGAAGGGCCGCTCGCCGCTGTGCACCCGCAGGTGAACCTGCCGGGGGAGGCAGCGGGCTGCGGGGGGGGGACAGAGCACCCTGGGGACCCTGGAGTCAAGACCCCCGCCACAGCAGCAGCCCCTGGGGCACAGCTGGAGCACGCGGAGGTGCATCGATTCCAGCACTTTGTGCCGATGGGGGGGAAACTGAGGCACGGGGCGAGGCGCGCAACCCGCTGGGACGAGCCCCCGCTGTCCCTTGTCCCCAAGGCCCTAAGGAAGGAGGAGGGATGCGCTGCTGGCTTGGGGACGGTGAGCGGACCTCCCCGGTACCTTGAGGTTGGAGAGCTGCCCAAAGCGCTTGGCACAGACGTTGCACTCGTACTTGCTCCTGCTGCCCTTCTGCTTCCCCTGCAGCCCCAGCATGGTGCAGGCGGGTGGCTTGGCCCAGCGGGCAGTGGCTTTCTGGGGTGACAGGCACCCACCCGCTGCGGGGAGAGGCAGAAAAGCCACCGGCTCCTTCTGCAGGTCGGGAACACCCTGCCTGCTTGGGGACAGGACGGCGTTCTGCGTCCCCAGGTAGGGTGGCAGCTGGAGGAGGGCACCGCAGCCCGTGCCACCCTGCGGAGGTGATGCCAGGGCCCACGCGTCACCCAGGGGGGCGAGGGGTGGCAGGGGGTACGGGGCCAGCAGGAGCGGGGGGCAGCGGGTGCCGCAGGAGCAGGGCTGGGGCACGAGGAGGGGGCAGAGGCTGCCCAGGTGGAGCCGCAGCTCCTTGGACACCGCAGTGGGCAGCCGAGCCCCCGCCGGCACCGGCTTGTTCATCGACTCCGGTGTTTGCTCTGGGGCTGTGTGCAGCCCTTCAGCCTCGGCGCTCATCTCCTCCTCCTCCTTGACGCTGCCGATGGGGACATCTTCGGTGTAGAGCGGCCACGGTGCGGGGGGGCCCAGCCCCAGCCCCACGGGGGTCCTGGCTGCCCTGGTGTCATGGTGGGCTGTGGGCAGAGGAGCAGATGGCGATGCTAGCGGGGATCCTGCGGGGGGACAAGAGGTGAGATGGCAGAGCAGGAGCACAGCTGTGTCTGTGGGGCAGGTGGAGGCACTTGCTGCGGGATTTGCAGAAGCCAGAAGTGCAGGCAGGTGAAAAGGGGATGTGGGGAGGGGGCTCTGCTGCAAGCAAAGGGGTCTGCTGAGCCCTCAGCCCTTGGGGAGCAGCCTGGACCCAGCCTCTGGAGGTGAGGATGCAGCTCTACAGGCTCAGCTGCACCTCCACGACCCCCCCTCTGGGTCCGGATGCCCCTGATGCACAAACCCGCGCTGGGGGATGAACGCTGGGGAGGCTTCAGCCAGGCAGGAAGGGTGAGCGGCAGGGCTGGGGCAGAGGAGGGCAAGGAGGAAGAGCAGGGGAGGAAGGCACGAGCAGAGCTCCAGCAGAGAATGGCCCCGGCCCCGCTGCATCCTCACCGGCCAGCCCCGGCCGCGGGCTGCAGACACCGATGCCGCTGGGGCAGAGCGGGAGGTGCGAGGCTGTGGGCACCGGGGTCCCGTCGCCCATCTGGGGGCCCCCTCCAGGCCAGGCGACCTGTGGGGGATGCGGGGGACCTCGCTGCCACCAGCTGGGGCCAGCAGAAGCTCTGTGGGTTTTCTCCGTTCTGCTTTTGTTCGGCGACTGGGACGGGCTGCGTGGGCTGGGTGCTGCCTGCACGGCCGCCGTGGGGTTATTTCCTTCGAAGAAAGGGGAAAGCAGAGTGAGCCAGCTCTGCGGCAGCTCCCCTGCCATGGGGGGCCGGGAGGGGATGTGGTGCTTGGCTGTTGGCTGTCACCGTCCTGCCACTTCCCCACCGCAATCCTGCCTCAGTTTCCCCCAGTGCAGCGGCACCCAGCAGGGCTGAGCTGCTCCCAGCGGGTGCATGGAGGTGGGAGGGGAGGTTGTGGGGTGACGGGGACCCCGGCGGTGGCTGCGGGGTCGTTACTCACCCACCAGGAGGGGGGCTCCTTCCCAGCGTGGGTTTATCGTGCCTTGAAATCCACCGCCCGACATGGCAGCACGGCCCGGGGCTCCCCTCATATGGCCTGGCCGGAGCACAGGGGACAGGCTGGGGGGACACAGCCCTGTCCACCTGCCCTGCAGGCAGCGGGTGCCCCCTCCCTCGGTGCCAGCAGAGCACCGGCGAGGCGAGCAGGAAGGCGAGAGCCGCCCCATCAAGGCACCATCCCCACAACACCCACCCAAATCCCCTCCCCTTGGGTGCTCACCAGCACCCAGTGACCAAAGTGGGACCCAGATGGGACCGACAACCCCCAGGGCACAGTAAGTGAGTGGCACCGGTGTCCCGGGGGAAGACCCGTGCCCAAAATAGCTCCACCGAGCCCTGCAAGTGCATAGCAAGGGGCGGACGGTGCCAGCTGCCGGGCACCGCGGTGCCGCCCCGGTGCGGCTGGGGACAGCGCTGTGGCAGGTCTGCACCCAGCCACGGTGCTGACCCCACGCTCCAGAAAAAGCCTTCGCTGGGGAAAGAAATGGCATTTATATTGGGACACGCCGAAGCCAGACACAAACCAAGCGTGAACCGAGGGCCTGGCAGGGAGCGGAGCCAGGGCTGGGTGCGTGCGGGCATGGCGGTGCCCTCGGCTCCGGTCTGAGCCCTGCCCTGCTTCCCCCGTCCTCTGAAAGGAGAATGGACCCTGTTTTTTTCCCCGTTTGCTTGTGTTTTGGGTAACTAAACCCAAGGCAATGGTCAAGCTTAAAAGCTATAGTTGTGGTGCAGGCTGCGGATGGCGAAGCTTCGCAAGCACAGGCGTGCGCCGTCCGGCACCGTGGTGCCCGTCACCTGCCCCGTGCCCATGCTCCCGCCGCGAGCTGACGCTGCGTCCCATAAAACAGCAAAAAGCCGTGATCCAGCACTGGGGCAGTGCAGCTGGGACTGGGGTCCACAGGGGAGGCAGAAGGGGCAGAGCCAGGATGGGTGCTTGGGGACGTCCCCGCGGGCCGGGGCAGCGCGGTGGCACCTACCTGCTCTGCTGGGCGTTGTGGCCGTGCGGTGAGCCCCGGCCGCCGCTGCGTCTCTCTCAGGCAATGATTCAGTGGCTGCTGGGAGTGAGTTCATGAACAGGAAACCTCTCGGGTTCGGGGGCCCTTGCTAAATTAGGAGAGGCGAGGTGAAGCCTCAGCACCTCCACGGGGAGGAAGAGGAGGAGGAGAAAAGCGAGGTGTCTCTTACAGATCTGCTCCAGGGGCTGGGGTTCTGCTCCCCTCGCCAGGTCCTGGACCCCCAGGAGCAGAAAATCCCCCAGGAGGCAGGGGAAGGTCACCAGGTCACCATCCTCTCCACCTGCCACTGCTGCTGGATGGCGGGGATGGGGCTGAGCCGCAGCATGGGGGGCACTGGGGGCTGCAGTGGGAGCTGCCCTGTCCTGAGCAGCTCAAGGGCTGAGAGATGCGGCGAGTGGGGGGACACCAGCGGTGACATTCCCCATTTCCCCTTGGGTCCTCTTTGGGAGGTGCCAGCGATGGCTTCTGGATGGGATGGAGCAGTCCCTGGGGAGGGGATGGGGGTGTCACAGACCCTAGGCACGTCTCCTATCCCTGCCCCGGCTCTGTGGGCAGCTGTGGCAGAGTCATTTTGCTCCCACGTGCTTCATTTTCCCCTTGCTTCTCCAAAAAGCACTTCCCCAGGAGCCGGGGTGTTTGCTGGGTGGGTGGGATGAGGACAAAGCCGAGCTGAGCTTCGCACAGCCAGGTTTTCCTGCCCCAGCTGGCGCAGGAGCGGTGCCATTGCAGCCCACCACGGGGACAGGGACCTTGCCACCTTTCAGCCAGCATCTCGGCCTTGGGCTGCATGGGGAGCCTTAAAAAGCCTGCAAAGAGAGGCAGCAGCCTCTGCTGGGGCTGGCTGGCAGCCTAAGGTCAGATGAATGGCTGGCCTTAAACAGGGTGTTAACTCTGAGACCTACTGGTGGCTAACATGTTCGCAGGTCAGCACAGAATGGCTTAGTGAGCACGGACAGCCGCTCCCAGTGCGCGGTGAGGCCGGAATAGTACTGGGGGTGAAAGGGACGATGACAAGTGGCCAGGATGACCCTGAGCATCCCAGCACCCTGCAGCACCCGTGGGCTTGGCCCTGACCTGCAGAAAGCTGGTGGGTGCAGAGCCTGGAGGGGATGCAAGGGTGCTGGGGGGGAAATAGGGTGGCAGGGTGCCCAAGGAGGGGACGGCAGGGTGCTGGGGGGGTGCCGGGGTGCCCAAAGTGGGGGTGGTAGGATGCTAGGGGGATAATGGGGTGCCCAGGAGAGGGGTGGGGTACCCAAGGAGGGGACGGCAGAGTGCTGGGGGAGGGAAGTGATTGGGTACCCAGCTTTGGGTGCATTGTGAGCATCTGGGTGATGCCAGCGGGGAAGGAGGGAGGCGAGACAGGGAGGGAGGGTGCTGGGGACGGGGAGGAAGGCGAGTGCTCAGCAACCACAGCAGGAAGTC
>VXAL01007744.1:0-18145 GCA_013399475.1 Chauna torquata | reverse complement strand
GGCTGCCGGCGGAGCTGTGGCGGCTCATCCTGTCCTACCTGCACCTCCCCGACCTGGGCCGCTGCAGCCTGGTCTGCCGGGCGTGGTGCGAGCTCGTCCGCAGCCTGGACAGAACGCGCTGGCGGCAGCTGTGCCTGGGCTGCCTGGAGCACAGGCACCCGAACTGGCCCAACCAGCCCGGCGTGGAGCCCGCGTCCTGGAGGGAGGCCTTCAGGCAGCACTACCTCGCCTCCAGAACCTGGAGCAGGGGCTCGCAGCACCCCGGCTCCTCCAGCTGCCTCTACCCGCGGCGGCGGAGGAGGGATCGCCGCCTGCTCCGCGTCGGCGCGGGGTGCGAGTTCGACAGCCTCCGGGCCGCCCTGGCCGCCGCCAGCCCGCATGACCGCGTCGTGCTGCTGCCCGGCGTGCACGAGGAGCCGAGCGAGGTGCTGCTGAAGGTGCCCGTGGAGGTCGTGGGGCAGGGGAAGCTGGGGGACGTGGTGCTGCTGGCCAGCATCGACCAGCACTGCCCTACGGCGCGCCTCTGCAACGTGGTCTTCATGCCGGCCCGCTTCACGCCGGTGCTCTACAAGGTGAGGCTCGCCGGCCTGGGGACGCTGGGGTGGCCGCTGGGGCCGGGTCCGCCTGGGAGGCCCCCGGAGTGCCCTGTGCCCGAGTGGGCCATGCCCCACGCGAGCCTGGCACCCGCAGCCCGCCCGCTCCTGCACCCTCCTCCGAAAGCCGCGTCTTCTTCGTGGTGAACCGGCCCATCCCTAATTACAATTCACTCCTTCATTTACTTTTCACCGTCTTATTGCAGGATGTGTTTAAGTTAATCAGTCTGAAAGTCCCCAGGAGAAGCGTAATGCACTAGCATGTGGTGGGACAACCGCGTACCAAACCCGCTCGGAAAGTCCCCGTTTGCCCGCAGGTGCCGGGTCGCGTGGCAGGCAGGCGCGCACGGTGTGTCACGCTGTGATGTGTCCCGCTCTGGGCTCGCAGGCAGCGAGCACGGCCGCGTTGCAGCTTTTGGGCTGTTGCTGTGGTCTTTGCTGGCAGCAGCGCAACAGTACAGCCTTCCAGCTGCAGCAGGTGGAATGAGGGTGCCCCCTCCCAAATCCAGCAACGAGAAGCAAATCAAAAAACGAATGCCAGTTCTTCTGGCGGGCATGACAGCCCTGCGAGTCATAATTTCAAAGGGCTTTCACAAAGAGCTTCTCGGCAGTTGATTTAATTGTGCCCCTTTTAATTAGTTTTTTTTTAATTAAGAAAAGGAGAGATGCGGTTCACTTTGAAGCAGGCTCGTGGTCTGAAGGAGTCTTTTTGTAGTTGTCCTGGAAAGCAAAGAAACCCATTTCAGAGCCAATTTGCAGTACGAACACTTTTGAGAATGCTCAAGGCTGAAAACAAACGTTAGGTTGGTGTGCTGGCTGCAAACTCTGGAGACCTCTGTAAAATCACCACAACTTGCATGTCAGGAGCTATTGATCCATCTCATTTCAATGTGGTCCACTAGGCAATTTAGAGATAACATGGAAAGAGAAAATAATTTAGGATATTTCTAGTCAAATTAGGAGCACGGTCAGCTGTTCTTAAATGGCTCCTCTGTACCCTGTTGCGTTTGTTGGCCCTTAGTGCAGGTAAGCAGAGAGACTTGCCCTGCTTATGCAGCAGACAGGTACCTTCGCAGAATCACAGAATGGTGATTTGCTCGTTACAAGTGGACTATGTGCCACTGATCGCCACCCTCTGTGCCCAGCCATTCAGACAATTTTTTATTCAACCCACTGCCTGCCCATCCAGTCCGTACGTCAGCAGCATCTCTATGAGGCTGTTATGGGGGACAGTGCCAAAGACCTTACTAAGTCCAGGAAGACAATACCCTCTTCTCTCCCCTCATCCATCAGGCTGGTCATTTCATCATGGAAGCTTGTCAAGGCGGTCAAGCATGACTTCCCTTACGTGCATCCATTCTGACTCCTCCTGATGACTTTCTTGTCCTTCAAGTGCCTGGAAATGGCTTCCAGGATGAACTGTTCCATCGTCTTCCCAGGGACAGATGTGAGGCTGACTGGTCCTCCTTTTTTCCCCTTCTTAAAGATAGGAGTGACATTTGTTTTCCTCCAGTCTTTGGGCACTTCTAGTCACTAGGATCGATCAAGGATTATTGAGGCTGGCAATGCAATGACATCAGGCAGCTCCCTCAGCACTTATGGCCATATCCCATTTGGGCCCATAAACTTCTGTATGCCCAGTTTGCTGAAGTATTCCCTGACCCGATCCTCTTCCTCCAAGGGTACATCTTCCTTGCTCCTGCATTTCTCCCTGACCTCTGGGACCTGATAATCCTGAAGGCTGGTCTTGAGGCAAAGAAGGCATTCAGTACCTTGGCCTTTTCCCTGTCCTGTGTCGTCAGGTCTTCTGTCTCATTCAGCAGGGGGCCCACATTTCCACTGGTCTTCCTTTTGTCACTCATGTACTTGCAGAATCCCCTTCTGTTGTCCTTGACATTCCTGGCTAGATTCAATTCCATTAGGGCTCTAGCTTTCCTAACCTCATCCCTGGATGCTCAGACAGTGTCTCTTTATTCCTCCCAGGTTGTCCGTCCTTCCTTCCACCCTTTGTGTGCCTCCCTTTTGTGTCTGACTTTGGCCAGGAGCTCCTTGTTCATCCAATGTCAGGCATCCTGGCATTTGTGCCTGACTTCTTTTTTGTTGGGAGGGACCACTGTTGGTCTTTGAGGGGGTAATCCCTGAATATTAACCAGCTTTACTGGACCCCTCTTCTCTCCAGAGCCTTATCCCATGGGACTCTTCAAAGCAGAAGAAGCCAAAGTCTGCTTTCCTAAAGTCTAGGGTTGTGAGCTAGCTTGCAATGTGCAAGCACCCATAAATGACTACATGTGTGACCTAGCACAGCAGGAAGGCCGTAGTAGGGATGATTCATGGTCTGACAACTACTAGCAACTCGGATAGAAAAACAAAGCCTGGGAACAAGGAATTGTCGGTCCTACTGCGATATTACAGCATAATGCCTGTGCAGCAGTACGGCACAAGCTTTTGCTTGTTTTGCTTTGCACTTGACGTATCATGAGTGCAGCAACCTTCTACCAAGCATGCTAACAGCTCCAGGGAGAACTGTAGATCTCCAGGCTGAGTGATGCTTGATGTCACGTTACCTGCTGCTTCACCATGCAAACCCTTGAGCCCATTAACGATGCCAGCTGGCAAATACAAGTCTCTGAAGGTTGCAAACTCTTCCGTGCAGGGAGTGTTGCTAAGGTATAGTGATCTTAAGCACATCCTCTAGGCTTTGTTTGCTCCCACAGGTGACTGCCGGGCCCTGCCAAGATTGCAAAAATGTCTTGGCTGGGAAGCTAAAGGAAACATTGCCGGCAGGGAAGAAAGTCGGTAGATGTCACTTGTTGCAAATGCGATACTTGTAAATTTGGCTTGCAGCACTGCATCTGTGTGTGTGTGAGCCTGTTGCATCTGTGACGCCTGAATGCCTGTTCTGTGTGTGCATGCGAGCTTGTTTGCTGTTGAAGGACTTCGTGGTACCTCCAGAAGTGCTTTTTCTTGTCATGGGCAATGATCTCACCTTGTGCTCCCCCTCCAGACAACCTCAGGCTACGTCCAGTTTGACAACTGCAACTTTGAAAGTGGGCAGCTGCAGATCCACGCGCCTGGCACATGCCAAGTGAGGTTCTGCACCTTCAGCCAGTCTAGCATCCGCTTCCACAGCGTGGCCCTCTGCCTCCTGGAGAACTGTGAGTTCACTGGCAGTGACAACGCCTCTATAACAGTGGAGGGCTGCCCGAGCTCTGACCGGAACTGGGCCTGCAAGCACCTGGCTGTGCTGGCCAGGTCATCCTCTGCTTCCACGACGGACTCCTCCCTCTGCCCCGCACCTGAGCAGGAAGGTTGGGGGCAATTGCTGCTGGGGACAGGGAGAACATGCAAGATTGTCGTCGGGGAAGAATGCAGCAGCTTCCTTTCTTGTCCAGGGACTCAAGCCCTGCTTGGCTCAGCTAGGGAAGACACTGAATTTGGAGAGAACCTCTGGGCAGCAAAGGAGGAGGACTGCCACACCCTTGACTCAAACTCTGGTGATAGCGAGTTAGGCAGTGAAGATGAAGAGGATGGTCAGGCTGCGTACAAACTGCCATACCAAGCCCAGAACCTGAGCCACGTGCTTGCCAATGTTACACTCAGCAGGCTTCAGACCAACAGACTGCACACCCTTCAGAGGGACCTCAGGCTGAAGTCTCTGCAGCAGGAGCTGCAGCAGGACAAGGAGGCGCAGTCTTTGGCCAACTCTCTGCAAGGCTGCATTGTCCGGCAGTGCCTTTTCAGGGATGGGAAGGGAGGAATCTTCATTTATGCGCGAGGGCAAGCAAAACTGGAAGGAAGCGTCTTTCGGGATCTGACCTACGCGGTGCGGTGTATACAAAACAGTAAGGTGCTGTGAAGGCTATTTTGAGTCTTCCTCCCTCTCCCTCCTTCTGCTCCACCAACTCCTTTCCCAGGCACAGCTTAACCAGCCCAAATGAAAGGCAGGTCACTGTCAGCCTCCTGCCTTCTGCATGCAGTAACGTCATGATTGCAACTGGAGGCATGAACTTGGTGGCACACTGGGGTCATGTAGTCAGGCCCCTCCGCCTGTATATCAAGCTCTCACCCTGTAAAAGGGTGCCCTGGTTGTTGTCACCTTTGTTGTTCTCAGCCGAGTCCACACCACACAGGCAGGGATTCTCCCTCATGGCCTTCTAAGCCTGTGCTTGCCCAGAGTTCTGTCCTCTGTGTCTACACGTGGTTCCAGAAGGTGCTGTAACGTTGAAAACCGCAAGCACGGGGTCGAAACGCGTTTTGCTGAGGTGCCTGGCTGCCCTGGCGGGGTGGCAGAGGAGGATCGGGAGGGACCCTGCCCTGCAACCTGCTTGGGCAAGGCTGGCCCCTCCATGTGGGCATGGCAGCCCAGGCCCTGCATCAGCAGTGTCCTTTCAGATGTTTTCCACCCATGGCATGCTGTCCACACTTGTAAGGGACTTCACATGCAAACGAGCAGATGGGCACCAGGATGGGGCTCTGCGGGCTCAGCCAGAGTTTGGTGTGCCCAGGTAAAATTTCCAGCACAGTCCAGGACTCTGGCTTTGCGAATGTAGCCCATCCGCGGCTCTGCCAGCACTGCACGGCTGTAGTGGCGGAGCTGGTCAGGGAGGGGAGGCTCCAGGGCGGGAGGACAGCCAGCTTGGCTGGCAAGACCTGCAGGCAGAGCCTGGTATTGGTCCACCACTGTGAAAGGCAGAACTTTTGTTTGTTTAAAACCTGAGTTAAAACACCTTACTGTGTTTTCAGCAGGGGCTGAAGGACAGTGCAGCTCAGCTGCATGCCCCTGTTGTCCTCCCAAAACCTACCTTCCTCACCAGAGCACGCCCCAGCACTGCTGGCACAGGGCCTGGCCAGGAGCTGGGCTGCTGCGATGATTTTGCTCCCCTGCACTGCAAGGTATGGTCAGAACTAAAGCATTTGGCTTTGGGCTCAGGACGCCTCAGCTTTAAAAAATATAAATAAAGCTTTCCGCAGGGTGAGGAAGGGCTATGTTTTTCTGCTTGGTTCTGATTTTGCTGTGATGGTGCTTGTTCGCCCTCTGGGGTTGCAGTCTTTGCAGAAGGATCGCAGAGTGCTGCTGCCTAAGCCCTGCAGGAATGCCGCACTTCTTGGTGGTGGAGGATGGCTCCTTTCTTCCTAAGAGACACATGTGGCAGCAGGCCCTGGTCCCAGAGGATGCAGGGGCACTCTGAGCAGCACTGGACATGATGTCTGGCCCCTCAGAGCTGGTCGGGTGCCTTTTTCCTGGGAGTCACACAGAGGCAAGCGCAGTTTGAGCCCTTTTGACCATATTCTGCGTTTAGCCCCGTCCATTCGCTTCCTGTTTGTTCAGCAGCCTGATTTCTACTGGTAGCAAGAGAGAAGGAGATGAGGCCAGTCCAGCTGCTGCTCCCAGTGAGAGCGTACTCAGAAGTGAAGCCAGAGGCTTTCATCAAGGGCTGGGTGTCCAGGCACCAGTCAAGAAGGAGCAGGGCTGTGATACTGTGGGCGGTGAGGGGGTGGGAGGGATGGGGGAGCGAACGTCACTGTTTCTGATGGTGCGCACGTGCAACGCCGTGAATGAAACTGTTGGGCAGGCATTTCAAGGCAGACTTTTTCAGGCTGCACCCACTGAAATTATAGGCTTTGTGGGGCCAAGAAGGTATCTTTGCTCTGACTGTGCAATGTCAAGTACCGTGGGTTCCCAGACCCATGTGAATGGCTAGTGGCCAACAGGCTTAGCTGTAGTACTTGCCCATGTGCACTGACTGTCTGCTGAGCTGCTGTCTCAGACACAGACCTATGTGTCTGGCACGCTCCAGGTTGTGGCAGAGGCAGAGGGGTTTTAGAGGCACGAAGGTGGCAGAAAGGACAGTTATTCCGTTTGGTCAGCTTCTCTTCTTCCTCATCCTTGTAGCTACAACTGCTGGTGCTTCTCCTCTCTCTTCCCTGCAGGTTGTCATGTTGAGGAATGACATCCACCATTGCAAAGCGTCAGGGGTATTTCTGCGCCTTTCGGCAGGAGGCCTCATTGCAGACAACAACATCCATTCAAACTGTGAGGCCGGAGTGGACATTCGTAAGGGAGCCAATCCTCTTGTTCTGGTACGTACTCCTCCAAGCCGTGTTGGAGGACAGGTCTCTCTTTCTCTCATGTGCTCTTTCTTTCCAAGTAGCAGCAGAGATCCATCTCCCACTGTGGAAAACACTGACTTTTCTGTCAGTATTGCCCTTCAGCATGTTTCTTCTTAGGTTTTTATTAATGAATTATGCGATAGCTAACCCCAAAGGCAAGGCCCACCAAAGTGCTGCCTGCCAGTACATGCATGGTTTCCTCCTCTATTTGATGGGATGCCTTAAAATTGCTATGCACAGAGGACAGGGGGATGTTCCCCCATCAAATAAACACCACTATGTAATGAGTGAACTCATGCAAGCAAGGTAATAAATGAACACTGTGCTGTAGATTGTTTATCTCGCACCAGAAATTGTATTCTTTGCCCCATAGCTTGGTGGAGGGTCTCAGCTCTCTGCTCAGCCGCGGGCAGGAGGGGAGCAGCAGCCTGCTGTCCAGCTTGTCCTCTGAATCAGTCGTGTCTCCATCTGCACAGCGGGAGGCCTTGTCGCTGTTTGCTGAATGCCGTATCTGTGGTCATTCTTGAAGGACAGGGCCTGCCTGTGCTGAGGGCAGGCAGAGAGGGGCATGAAAGGTGCTGTCTGACACTGTGGCTGCACCGGACTGTGATCTCTGCACTGGAGATGTGGCAGACAGCTGCAGCCAGAGGAGATGGCCGCTGAGCCACTGAGCCTCAGACTGTTCCCAGCATTGACTGTAAACTTTGAGCTGTTGTTTCTTGGTTTGCCTGGGTTTTGTGGTTCCTACCCCACCACTCACTCAGATCCCAGGCTGGGACTGCTCTCCTGCTCACAGGGGTCCCCAGGTACTCCTGCCCTTGCAGGAGGTACTGGCCCCTCTTGTGGTGAAAAGCAGCCACGTGGTTATTATTACAGTGGTAACTCAGCTGCACAAAGCACAGCCCAGCGGCTTGAGCAAAGGCACCACTCTAACACAGAGCATCCTGCTTGGACTCCTGCCTCCAGTCCCTGTGGGCTGCCACCCAGGGTCTTTTCCACCTCGTGGCCATGGGGAGCAGTTGGACTTCCAGCCCCACTGCGGGCTTACGATGCTCTGCAGCCCTGTCGCATGTCAGATGGGCCGTGGAGAGTGAAGCATTGCCCGGTCACAGGGCAGCTCTTTGAGACGGCAGCAGGACCTGCTGGATGGAGAAGAGGCTGCAGGCATGATGGGAAGGGAAAGTTGGCATTGTATACCAGAACCCCAAAGAAAAGCAAAAGTTCAGCGTGCCTTGACCCTTTGAGAGTGATTTCTTGGCAGCTGGATTGATTTCCCGTCTGCCCTTTTCTCCAGCAGGGTTGGGAGCTGTTGCTTTTCTCTATGGTTGCTGTCTCCTCTTGCTCACTTTTATAAATGACCTTCCTTCTGCTTTTATTCTCTCTACATGTGCAAAAATAACACTGCAGTGCAATAAGATACACAGTGGCCTTCGCTCAGGCATTGTCGTCGTTGGCAGTGGAAAAGGCATCATCCGTAGCAATCAGATCTATGGGAATAAAGAAGCTGGCATTTATATTCTGTATAACGGAAACCCTGCTGTGAGGTATGTTAGCCAGTACTGACCTCTCTGTCCTCCTTCGTCTGTTAAGAATGATTCCTCCCACTGTGCACACTTTTGTTACATTTTTTTTCTTTCCCCTTCCTAGAGCAGAAACAGGACCACTGTGCGCTAGTGCCTTTCTGTGACTTCCCTCTGTCTGCTTGCTGCATCCAGGTCTTTGCCGAGTGTCAGTCCTGGGTTTTCCCCCTGGATCTCAGGAGGCTGCAGGCTGTACTGAAGATGAACATCTCGCAGTGCAGTAGTTTTTGCAGGAAAGGGGCCAACAGACCTTGGCACTGAAAGCATTGTTACTCCAATTCATCTTTCTCCTTTACACACACCTGCAGCTACTGGATTGGCTGTTTTAATACCATTCAGCGTAGGTGTCAGTACTGGAGTCTGGCAGGCTTTCTTCAGGCCAATGCCATCATCTACCTGGTGGTATCTGCTGGTAGAAATGAGCCTCAAAGTGAGATGGCAGCTGGAGTTTGGTGTCAGTTGCAGATGTTAAAGGCTTCTTGATGGTGTTGTTACCGCTTCTCCTCTTTCACCGTTCAGTGCATGGTAAGAAGCAGGCATGTGACAACTCACCATGGTGCTGTAGAACAGTGTAGAGCATGAAGAGAAGAAAATGGTTGATCTGGATCAGCCCTGTAGCTAGGATGTCAGTATTCATGGTGGAAGTGTTGATAATTGACAGTGATTCAACTTCAAGTCCTGCAGTAGTTATATAAGTGACTTCTTGCAGGTACATACATGGACCACACGAACAGCCGGTGGGATATAGACAGACTACCTGTGCTTACACTTGAGAACAAGATGACAAAGACACTTTTTCAGGGTCGGGAACTAGAGAGGAGAAGTGTGGGCCAGACTTACCGTCCTGGAAAACACAGGGGTCAGATCTGGCCTTTCCAAGAAGGGGTTATGAAAGTGCTCTGTCAGAGACGTTTTGATTTCTGAGACAAAGCTGTCTTGTAATGGCAGGGTCCATAACTGCAGAGAAAGCATGCTGGGGGATGGAGAGATTCATTAGATATCCTTCTCTCTCTCCTTTCTTGCAATGTCATTTGCAAGCCCAGCTTTTGCCTCATGAAAACATGTACGACCATCTGTGTTTGTTGGCAGGAGGGTGACTACAGAGAGGAGGCAGGGTGGCAGAAGCTCGGTGGGAAGATACCACTGTTCTCCTGACGAGCTGCCTGTTTTGGAGGAGCTCCCCTGCTCTGCTCACGTGTGCTGCTCAGCGCTGCTCTTTTGACAGCACTGGCTCAGGGTGGCTGTGGCGGTGGCCAAGGTTGTGCGTAGCAGGGGTCTCTGAATGTGCCACGTGCGTCTGTGTTGAGTGTGTGGCTTTGCAGGTATGAGGCTGACAACGTGGCCACGTCTCACGGGTGAGGTGGCACGTTCAGCCACAGGGAAACAGGGTCAATAGAATGTGGGGGTTTATGGTAGGAGTAACATCCTTTGCCATATGCCTCTTCCACAGTTGGAAAGAGAAAAATGCTTTTCCCATCCTGTAGAGCTATACACCCAGCTCCATCCTGTGTCGCTGCCTGCGGTTCCCTGGCTGGGGGACACATTTTGGTGGCGCATCACGAGGGGCTTCATGGGGAACAGTGGAGGAGTGTTCTTCTGAGGCATTTGCCAGTGATGTGGTTGCTGAGTACCACTTTAAAAAGCAATACAGCTCCTTAGGAGTGTATGTCTTTCAGTCAGAAATACCCTCTGCAGCAGCAAAAAGGTTGCTTCTGCCGTTGTGGACAGACTGACATTTGGGAGGTAGTGAGTGCAATGCTGCTCAGTTGTGCAAGACACTGCCACATTCCCCAAGCAGGTGAGATGGCAGCACTGGGAGGACACTGCTTGTGCAGAGGTGGGTTTGGGTGACTGAGAGCCAACCCACCTCATATTTCTGGGAGGACTGTGTCTGGGGGACGAGTTATCTTCCTCCTTAGCCACTGAGCTGCTGGTGCAAGCCATTAATTGCATGCCTAGGTGCGTTGTGCGCTCTTCTCACCTAGTCCAGGAGATAGGAGCTCGTGTTGCACCAGATCCAGCTGTCCAGAAATAGTTCTCGGTTCTATGTTTGCCACTTGTTGTGTCCCCACTCCTCCGGCAGTGCAACAGGGTCCTCGCTTGGCAGTCTAAACCGAGTGCTCCCACCCAAGCGCAAAGGTGTGAGGGAGCTCAGAGCCACAGCTGCTGAGTCAGACTAGGCATCTACAAGTAGAGGAGCACCCATTTTGGCAAGCCAGAGGGCAACAGAGGAGCCAGGTGCCTAGCTGGTCACACAGGGATGGCCCACGCTTCCTGTCACAGCTGTTGGCCATTGCGGGCACTGCTTTCTCACCGCAGCTCCCTCTCATAGCAGGGGAGAGGAGAGGGGAAGCCAGGTTCTCCAGGGCAACAGGTCCCACAGCTGGCATGCTATTCCTGATGAGTGTTCCCAGGGGGTGTCAAGGGAGAGTCTGCATCAGGAACTTCAGTCCATTGGTGTTTTTCCTTAATTTTTAACCTCATTGTTCTCCCACTCTGAACCTCAGCAGCAAGACAGAGGTTTAGGGTCACAATGCAGAGGAAGATCTGACAATGGGCTTGGGGCTCCTGGGCTTCATTCCTCCTTACACGCAGTGTGTGGCGTCCCTTGCCCATGAAGCCTGGAGACAGCACATGACACCTCTACTCCTGCAGCAGGTGGCCCGATACATGCTCCCTGGATGTCCTTCCCAGCATGGCACTGCCTGTGCTCCTGTCACCTTGTTCAGCATTTCCTGTTGTCAGCCACCACTGCTGCCTGCCTTCTTGTTTTGGAGCTTCTCTATCTGGTGTGGAGGTCTCTCACATAAGGGGTCCCATTACTGCTAAAGCCTAGTACCTCCTTCCTGGGGGTCAGCAGGATCAGCAGGATGCGCAAAACAGGCTAAGTCTCCCAGATTCCTCTGCTGTGTCCCTCTAGGCTGGCTCCAGCTGCTATTCCCTGCAGCTCCAGCACTTTTTTTACAGAGGCATGCAGCTCTGCTCCATGCTGCTGCCCACAGAGGCAGGGACACCACGGGAGTCGGCTGCAGGTGGCCTGGCTCCTGGCTGGGTCTACTCAGTTCACAGTCCTCTTGCTGCAGGATGCTGCAAAAGCCAACTGGGTAGGACAGCTTGCAGAGGAGTTTAATTCTAAGGAGATGGCAAGTCCATCTAAGGTGCAGATGTAAGCATGAGTTCAGGTAGCCAGTGGAGCAGAGCAGCCATGCTGCAGCAGGCAGCATCTTGTTCTCCCTGACCTTATGTTCCCTGTGTATGCAGCTGCAGCTGGTTGGTGCTGTAGACAGGATACTGGGTGGACAGACAACTTGTCCAACCTGGTGGCTGTGTAGATGTTCACGAGCACCTTTCACTCTTCCAGTGGCTTTTTCTTACTAATGTGTGTTTCTCCATGTCTCTTCTGTGCCTTTTTTGTTCTTGGAGGTGGTCCAGTTGTCAGCAGCTCCGCTGTGCTTTGCATGCACCTTCCCCGCTCTATTTTTCTCTCTTGTTCCACTTTGCTGTGTGGCTGTCCCAGTGCCTGGCTCTCTTTGCTGACAACAGGCACCAAAGTGTGACTTCTAGTCAGCCAGTGGGACAGGTGCCTCAGCGGAGACTGCTCTGGCATCAGTACAAACTGTGCACTAGTAGGCAACACTTCTGCTGGTAGCTTTCTTTTTTTCTCCTACCTAGAGGGAACCATATTTTCCAGGGACTGGCTGCTGGAATAGCAGTGAATGAGAATGGAAGAGGTCAAATCACAGGTATGGGAATGAAAATGGCTTTGTTATGCCAGTTTATTTCTCTCTTAAATCCTCTGTCTGTATATTTGATTGCAGAATTTATCTGTTGTGGTTCTTGGGTGATGTTAGGTGCAATAGATCTCCTGGTTTGCGTTTTCTAGTTGGCATTTCTGTTGTTGACAGAGTAAGCATAGCTTTCTGCAGAATGTCCTCCAAATTATTGTTCCTTCTGACCCAGTCCAGATGTGGAATTGTGCTCTGGAGCAATGTGCTACATTAACTGCAGTTTTTTTCCTCCCACACCATCTAGTTATCAAGCTAAAGCTGTTAACGGTCTTTTTTTTCTACTGTTATGACACCTCTGAGTGGTTTTCCATTTTGCCCTACATCCTGGAGCGGAGGGAGGCCATGATTAGGTATAAGTGGTAGTGACCTTGAGTTGAACCTGCTGACCATTTTGTGGACTTGGAAGAGGTATTTGCAAATGCTCCTGATGATGGCGATGAGACACTGCTGCCATCCACAGAACAGGATTGTTTTTCCCCCAGAAAAGTAAAGAAGGCAAATAGAAATCAACCTTCAAAGATATGTTAAGATGTGTTAAGAGAGACATTTAGAAGGAGTGTATGTACAGTCCACCTCTAGATAGGAGGCCTGTACATTTTGCATGCTTTTAAGTGAGCCCAACAGCCACCAACAGGCAGAAAATAGGCAGGCAGTCCATCTCAAAACTACTGGGGAGCAAGCTCTACCCTTTTTTAAATTTTATTTTAAAGGCTTTTCAAATTGCTCTTGTCTGTCCGGCATGTAGGAATAGTATTGCCTATGTGAGAGGATAAAGACTGGGCCTGGGAAGCCAGGAAGGCTCCTGAGGTTTTAGCTCTGTTACAGGTTATAGGAGTTTTCAGTGGGACCAGGTCTTGGCTGGCTCAGCAGCTCTTCCACAAGCATGGGGCCTGCAGTGGAGGTGGTACTGCTGTCCTCTTCCTTGTAATCTCTGTCCTCTCCGCTTGGCCCTAGAGAACGTCATCTGTGAGAACCAGTGGGGTGGGGTGGATATCCGGCATGGAGGCGACCCTGTCCTCAGGAACAACGTGATTTCCTGTGGTTATTCGGACGGCGTGGTGGTGGGTGAGCGTGGGAAGGGTCTCATTGAAGGAAACACCATTTACGGTAAGAAAGCAAGCCCATGCAGAGAATGAATTGTCATAATCTCCTTCACCCCCTCCCCTGTATTCGGTCTTGCTGAGCTGCCCTCTCACTCCCGTTTGCTCCACGAGCTGGTGTTGGGCTGCGAAGGACGCTAGTCAAGGAAGTTGCTGGACCTGGCCAAGTGCAAGCACTCTGGTGGCTGTGTCCCCAGCACCTTCTTGCTGCACCTCACAGGGGACCCTCTTCTTGTGGAGGAAATAACTGCTTTGTCCTAAGTGGTAGGCAGGATCTGCCCCACAGAACCACCGATAAGTCTCTGGAGGGAAAACCAGTCTTGCACCATTCCTCTCCCACTGCTGTGGGTCCCCCAGTGTAGAGCAGGAGGCAGGCAGGCAGCACACCCTTGAACCGATAAAACGATGCTCCTGTGTTCCCATCCCAGCAGCCAGGTGTGGGAAGTGCTGGGTCTGCTGTCAGCCACTGCTCACGTTGTCCCTGTCCTACTGTGGTCACATCCTGACCTTGGAAATATTTGGGGAGGAAAAGTTCATGGCCTCCTGCAGCAGAGAGCTGTAGCATAGTCAGGCAGCAGTGCACAAGGCTTCTTTCAGGCCATTGGAGGTCCAAAAATAGGTGTCCTATGGGGCCAGGAAGAGCAGGCAGGATCACAGGAGAGGATGCACAGTCCCCACGCGACAAGGGCTGCTGTGTCTGCTGCTTTCACACACCGAGCTAACACCTGGGCGCGAGGAATTGGACAGCATCTGTAATCTAAAAAGACTAGTGTCTGACAGGGGGTAAACTCCCCATAGGATTTTCTCAGAAACACAGATTTTTTTTTTTTTAAGGGATTTTAAAATAGCTTGAGAGAGGATTGCTACAGCAAGACCAGCTGCTGCCCAGTGCAGGTCCAAATCCAGAGGAGCTGTGCTCCTCTGTGGCCCTGTTTAGGACAGAGGTGAGACATAGGCAGTCATGCAGCATGGTTTTGTGTGCATGTCCATGCATCTGTATGTCCTTCTGCTGAAGTCGGAGGCAGTGGTGGCCAGCAGTGCTGGTGGCCAGTTTCATCCCCACTGGAGTAAGGTAGAAAGACAGGAAGTTCCTAGAGGTTTCTGGAAAGTCAGTTGCTGGGGCAGGAGGAGGATGGAAAAGTTGCCTGTATTAGACACCAGGGACTACATGTGGGCTCCTGAGACCAAGCCTCTGGAAAACCTGGTTCCATCAGCTCCATGCTCCCAGAGCTGCTGGCTCCCTGGCCTCAGGGACTTCCCATCCTGGGCAAGCAGAGACCAGGGCACAGCTGATCCCCAAGGGGGTGCTAGCAGCACTGTGAGTGCCTGTCTGCAGTGAAGCCGCCTGCACATGGAGACCATGAGAGGTGAAGGGTGGGACAGGGCCTGACCATCCAACAGAGTGACAGGACAATGGGATTTGGTTCCCGGGTGCACAAACCCAGGGACTCAAGCTGAGGTCAGAGCATTGGCAGTGCCAAAACACGAAAGGGCCAAGAGAAAGCGGAGGTGGGGAAACTAAAGCACTGAGCTCGTGGATTTGAGGTGGCCCAGCAGGACCAAGTCAGGGCCAGAGGATTGCCCTGAGTCCCGGTCCGGTAGCATTAGTTTTCATGCATGTTCAGTGAGTGGGATCCCATGTGTCACATCCATGTGCCAGCCATTTTGGGGCAGGGCTAGGGGGTCTCAAAGCACTGCTGAGCAAATGGGCTGTGCCACCCTACGCTGCAGGGAACAAGGGCTGCGGTGTGTGGATGATGTCCTCCAGCCTCCCGCACCTCATCAACAACCAGATCAGCCACAACAGCATCTATGGAGTGGCAGTGTTCTGCTGCAAAGATGACATCAGCCACTACCCTTCCAGCCACGGGGGCAGCGAGAACTTCCAGGAGGAGCGGGAGGGAGCCAGCTGGGAGAATGACCCAGACAGCGAGGAGGAGCACCTGGCCGCCCAGCGTCTCATCAGTGTGGCACTAGTAGAACTGAACACCATCAGTCACAACGGAGGTGAGCTCAGTGTCCTCACCAGGTGACCCTCTGGCTCTCCCCGTGCTCCAGGAGAAAGGGTGACGTGCAGAAAGCTGCATCGTTGTCACTTGTCCGTCAGGGTCTTCCTCAGCTGCCAGGCAGGCCAGAAACACCCTGGAGAAAAGATGGGGCCGAGACCTGGGCTTCTCCCAGGTCTGCCAGGATCCCCACCCTGGGCAGCCAGGGTCAGAGAGGTGGACACGGCCTCTGCGGACAGTCCCTCACAGGGTTTCTGTTCCTAGGCAGGAGCTGAGCGCAACTGGCTTAGCCACTTCAGCACAGATTTGCTCAGGCCAGGTTGAGCTGATGGAGGTCAGCAGCTCCTGTCAACCAATGGAAGCTGTACAAGCAGACCAGAATTTGGGGCACTCCAACATAGGGTTAAAGCAATTTTTCCTGCCTGCTCTTTCTTGCTCTATTTTGGGAGAAACTAAAGGGAGTAGTGCACAGAGCTGGTGATGGAACCAGGAGGGAGGTATGAGGAACAGTGCAGCTCTGAGATTCGGTTCTGCTGGGTTGGGGGGTTGGGTTTTGGCGTAGTTTTTTTCCTTAAGACCCAATTCAGAAAGTCATATTATGACATAAGAAACCCAGTGGCTTTTAGAAATAGAAATACACTTCTAATCTTCCTAACAGAGCCTGCAAGTTCTTAACAGATATGCCCCGAAGGCCTAAATCCAAGAGGGCAAGTGAACAGGGCAAGGAGAGTTTGCATTGGAGTTGTTTTATTTTGTAAGTTAAGTCTCACTAATTTGGAGATGGCCAAGGAAGCGATCCATGTGTGAGCTGGATGCTGCTGGGTGGCAGTGTAGTCCTGTGCGTTGCTTGCTGGCCCATGAGAAGGAGCCCCACAGCTTCAGAGAGACTGCCCCATGGAGGGATGTCACAGGGCTGTAGTCACGCATCTTGTGCTCCATTTTTCTCATTGGCAGCTGATGGGTTGCACGTCAAGAGCAGCAAAGCGCTCAACATCATTGCCAACATCATTCACACCAACTACCACAGTGGGGTGGCAGTCCTTCAGAGCAGCCATCTGACGTGCATCACAAACAACAGCATCTCCTGCAACAGCCAGGGAGGGGTGCAGGTGGAGGCAGAGTGCCGGGTGGAGCTGCGTGGCAATGGCATCTACAGGAACAGCAGCCACGGCATTGTCTCCAAGGGAGAGGGTATCATCACGGAGAACGACATCATCAGCAACCACAGGTGTGGCCTTCAGCTGCTCCAGGCAGCAGATATGAAGGTGCGTGTTGGAGGGAGCTGTGGTGGCATGGGACCTGTGAGTCCCATGCATGTTGGGTTCTGCTGCAGCAGGGTGTGAGCATTGCTCACTGGTGGGAAGCCAGACAGAGCCTGCTGTTGCCCTCCATCCCCCAAGAGCGGGTGCAACCAGCAGGCTCCCAGTTAGCGAACAGGAGAGACAAGACTGCCTTGGTATTACCAGCAGGAGGAGCAGACCATCAGTAGTATCACATCCTCAACCCAAATTAGAGGGGGTATAATTTCTGGGCTACATTAGAAGTGGGGCCAGCAGATTGAGGGAAGTTATCATCCCTCTTCTTGGCTGTTGGGAGGCTGCATTTGAAATGCTGTGTCCGGTGTGACCCTCCAGGTCAAGAGGGAGGTGGAGAAAAGGGAAAGGGTCCAGCAGAGGCCTGCTGGGATGCATGGCCAATGAGATGTGGTGGAGGGAGCTGAGCGTGGTTAGTCTGGCAAAGAGGAGGCCAAGGGGATCTAACAGCCACCAGCAGCTACCTGAAGGACAATCAGAGCCAAGCCCTTCTCAGCACTGTCAGGCGATACAACAAGGGTCAGCAGCACAAGTTGCAATGGTCCCTGACCGTGGGAGGTCCAGGTGGGAGATGGGGAACATTCTTGCCTTGGAGCAAGCTCTTGGTGGAGCCCTGGGACAGGTTACAGGGAGGTGTGTGGTCCTTGGAGTGAGCTCCAAGCTTTGGCTGGACAAAGCTAGTGCTGGAGACAGTCCTAGTCTGAGTTTGGACTGGAGACCTCCAGAGCACCCTTCCACCCTTACTTCTGTAAGTCTAGCTTTTTCTTGGGCTGTCACTGGGGATAGGCTGGAAGAAAGTGGGCAGAAATTGTTTGAGGAAGATTTAGGTGTGAATTAACTGTTTATTTTTAATAGGTCCAGTATTGTAATACTAGAGTGGACTGCTCAGAAGAAGGTGACATTTGTATCTCTAGTGGGCTTGAAGGGTGTCGTGTCCTAACATTTGTCAAGAGAGGTTCAGAAGTACTCTGTAGGGCCCAGAGGGGGGAGGTAAGATCTTCCCTGGCCTTGGCATTGTTGGGTCCATGCTTATTCCTGTTCGCATGCACCGTGAAAGCTCATGCGTACCAGTGGAGCTGGCCATGTTGCCGCAGAGCACTCAGTACCTGTGTTAATAGGAATGTGAAAGGAGGTATTTAATGGACTATTAGCAGCAGCAGCGTTTCAGGTGGGCAGGCATACAGGTGAAGGGCCTGTGCAAGCTCATGCAGTTGCACAGTGGCAGAGAGTAAATTTTGGAAGTCTTAAGGCACGTCAGTTTGGCACTGATCTGCTTGTCACTTGTCTGATTTTTAAGACTTCGTGAAGGACACCTCAGTTGTTAGTTCCTATACATGGATTCACAGATGGCTTTTAGGAGAGACCTCTCTACCCTGAGAGTGGCAAAGGCAATCCTGCATATTTTGGTGCAGTGATGTTCAGCAAAGTCCATCTTGTCCTGAGCTTGTCCCCTCTCTTTAACTGAGTGGCACGTTCAGGTGGGTGATCCTGTAGGCCTCTGTTGCCCATGGAGATTACCAGGCTGCATGAACTATGATGAAGTATTAAGAACTGGGTTAGCTGGGGTTTCAACTATGCTTTTTGCAAGTTAGATGCAGTGTTCCAGCGTCTAGCCAGTGTTGTGGCTTAAGCTGGCAGGCAGCTCAGCCCCACA
>VXAL01007737.1:0-25272 GCA_013399475.1 Chauna torquata | reverse complement strand
CCAGGCATGAGCCAGGCTGGGCCGTGTTCTGCCGTCGCCCCAGTATATGCTGCAAGGGCAGCAAGGTCACAGGCCGTGGCTCAGTGATGTCGCCATGGGCCATCCACCCCCACAGGGACCCATGGCGCTAGGCCCCAGCTGGTACAAAGATTGTTGTGCTGTGTTGGTGTTTTGTTTGGTTTCTCTGTTTTCCGTAACTTTTTCAGAAAGCCCAGTGTGCACAGTAGCAGGTGTTTGATCCTTAGGAGGGGCTGAACCAGTTCACAGAAAGATTACAACTGTGACCGTATTGTGGTAGAAGAGGTTGAAGTGTGTGTGTGTCAATTCAAACTGACTAAAAGTTTCCTGCACCTTGCTGTCACCAGTTAGTACTGTGCTGAACCCAACATCTTTGAGGAGTCATTTCCCATGAGCAAGGAGCAGCCTCTGCTCTGCCTTTGCTCCCCTGCCTAGTGGTAGAGTGTTGTTAACATCACTGTGGGCTGCCTGCAATGGCAGCATTCTCCAAAAACCCCTCCACTGAAGTTCTTGAGTTCACCTCTGTTCGCGCTGAGACATGGAAGCAAACACAAATCCTCCTTACATTGTTCAGCAAAGATCCACAGAGACCACATAGAGGAGGATGTTGTTGAGATACTGGATGCTCTTTGAATAATGATTTTTAACAGAAGCAGCTAATAGATGCAGCAGTTTGTTTGCACAGAAAGAATCTAGAAAATCTGCTGAGAGCAGTGTACATGTGCTGAGCTATGGTGGTAGTGCACCTCCAGTCATGACCTCTGGAACCCACCGGAGAAACTACCCCAGCACATCAGAGACCTCAACATCAACAGGGCTCTTGAGGGAAGATGCAGGTCTCCACGTCTGGGGATGAAGGTCATGCAGAGGCCTAGGGCCTTGCTGAGGCTGGGTTAGGCATGATTATGCCTGCTTAGAGTATACCAGCAGCGGCTGCACAGCTCAGAGTGACCGCCAAGGGGCCAGTGTCCTACAGAGTGTCTTCTCGGTCCTGCTGGTAAGAGGGAAGAGCCTGCAGAGGAGTGTATGTATCCTGCAGGTCAACAAAGGAATGCACATCTGAGGCTGACAGCAGAGTTTTCTTTTTTATGACACAGGACCTTTTTTGAGAATAGAGGACTGCCAGGAAAAGATCAGCTCCACCAGACCACCTGGGGCAAAAGCACCTTTGCCAAAAGCCTGGACAACTTGGTGAGGAGAACTTCAAGCTAGAAGCGATGGATCAAGGGAGATGGTTAACCTATATAGTCAAGCAAAGAAGTGGCGGCCTGGGTGGCAAGCAACGGGTGCAGGCCAATGTGGACAAGAGAGACCTTGGAAACAATAAAAGAGCACTGTATCTAGTGAGGTGCCTGCCAAGCTACTCTCTCACTCCCCCTCCTCAGCAGGACAGGGGGATAAAATACAAGGAAACAACTTGTGGGCTGAGATAAGGACAGGGATATTGTTTACCAATTACCATCACAGGCAAAAGAGACTCGCCTTGGGGAAGATTAGTTTAATTTATTGCCAATTAATGACAGTAGAGCAGTGAGAACTGAAAGCAAACTAAAAGCACCTTCTCCTCCATTCCTCAACCACTGCAGGGGAATGGGGAATGGGGGCTGTGGTCAGCCTGTAGCGTTTCAACTGTGCTACTTCTTCATCCTCATGTTCTTTCCCTGCTCCAATGGGTGGGGTCCCTCCCACAGGATGCAGTGTACTTCAACAACTGCTCCAGCACAGGTCCCTCACAGGCGGCAGCTCCCACCAGATCTACTGCTCCACTGTGGGCTCCTCTCCATGGGCTACATGTCTGGCCCAGACCCTGCTCCTGCAGGGGCTCTCCATGGGCTGCATGTGGAGATTTGCTCCATGTGGTAACCTATGGGCTGCAGGGGGACAACCTGCTCCACCATGGGCCTCACCATGGGCCTCAGGGGAACTTCTGCTCCTGTGCCTGGAGCACCTCCTGCCCTCCTTCTTCACTGACCTTGGTGACTGCAGGGCAGACATCTCTCTCCATTTTCTCACTCCTATCACTCCCAGCTGCTGTTGCACAGCCTTTTTCCCTTTCTTAACTCTGCTCTCCCAGAGGCACAACCAGCATCGCTCACTGGCTCAGGTCTGGCCAGCAGCGGGTCCTGTTTGGAGCTGGCTGGAACTGGCTCTTATCTGACATGGGCAGCTCCTGGGCTTTTCCCACAGCCTGGGTGGCTGTAGGGAAGCCACCCCTACAGCCCCCCCACCAATGCCTTGCCATGTAAACCCATTTATGCAATAAAAACACTTATGCAATATGAAAATCTGGTCTCAGATTTCTCATTATTTGTCAGGGAAGAAGAACAACTAAATTCCAGCATTATTCTATAATGACCAGAAGTTCTAAAACCTGTATGTGCCACTTCAATCAAATCCAAAACAATTTTTAGACGTTTGACATGAATTCTGGGAGGTCACACTACTTAAGAACACCGTGAAAGTGTTTCACAAAGATAAATGATTCCTTCTTATTCCTCTCTCCACATTTTCAATGTTTCTTTGAAATATCTATAAAATTGCCTACAAAGTTTATGGCTAAGAATGTCTTTCTCCACTTCTTTCTTAATTAAAAACTTTTCTCAGAATGTGGCTCTTAAAGTGCCCCCTTATTAGAAATAGAGTTCCTCATGTGGATTTGGAATTCAAAGAGTATATAGAAGGGAAAATATAAACAAATAAATTTATTAAGCTATTCATGTAAATAAACCTCAGTAGAACCACTTTGCACCATTAGCTGAACTGAAACATGAAGTATATCCTCACAAACTTTTTAGTTTATTTTTTAAAGGGAAAGTTCTAAAAGTATAAATGTTATGGTTACATTTTTAAATAAAGGTATACTAGTTCAGCTGGATTTTTTAATTCACACACTTGCCACAAAAATGTTTTAATATCAACAATTCTAAAAAAATTAGGCCAAATTATCATAGTCCTTAAAAATTCAACTGGCAATTCTGGCGAATGCAAGTACTTTTGAATATCTCTATTTACAGTACAGCAAAGAACTGTGGAAAATGCAACACACTTTCAATGATTTTTTTTTTTTTTTTGCATTAAATGACATTAACACTAATAATTTTGAGATTAAAATTATCAATTCCTCTCTAGAAAGCCACTTCAATAGTAAAACTTTTCTTGCTGTAAATAAGCCATAGAGGAAAGAAGTCACATCCTCTTCAGTGATTTCCTAACTTCTTATAATGCAGCTCATCAAGGGTAGTCTGAGGGAGTAGGAAGGGGACTTTTTTCTCTGAAATGACAGATGGTAAAGAAGTTAGAAAGATCTGAGCCTGCTCTCGCAGTTAAGGTAATTTTAAGCATGGCTCTCTCAGAAAAAGGTCCCTTCTGGCAGAAGCCACTTACAGAAAGCTAGACAGAGGAAAGGTTACACAAAGATGTAACTAAAGAGCACGCTAACTGTTCTTAGAGGAAAAGAATCCCATGACTTCTTTATTTTATTTTATTTTCTTAAAATAGATTTTGTAGATAGGTGATTTAAAAAGTATTTTCCAGTTTCAATAAGGCGAGTTGCTCAGATGTTCTGCAACTAAATTTGTTTCCTTCCTTGCATGACTGCTTATGTTACTGTCAGCTGTAAAACCAGACAATGTGGCTGTTCCCTGCCTGTACCACTGTGTTACAGCGAGGAGCTGCAGAGCTCTTCATGCCTGCTGTTGCCGAGTTGGAACTGTGAACTGTATGGGAAGATGTGATGGGTCCTTGCAGATTGCAATGCCGTTGCACTTTGCTGTTTCCTGCTGCAGACACTGACACCATCTGAGAGAATGTGAAGTACTCAGTGTAGCTTAGCATCCCCTTCACTCCTACTTTATTATGTCCGTGCTGCCTACTAGGTTAGAAGTCTTTCAGCTGGGTTTATTTATTGCTTGCCAAAGGCTTAGGAGAAATCCACTAACACAGGGCGGAGATCCTCAGGAGGACAATCCTGCTATGCCTAGGCTCTTTCCAGGACATGAGCTAGCTTTTTACATATCTTGCCCAGGTATCTCTGTGCTTCATTGCAGGTAGATGAAACTTAACTTGGAATGAAAATGAAAATGTTGACAAAGGTAGGCTTTTCCACTAGCAGTTTGTCTTGAACTGCTTTCGTTCAAAAGATTCCTGTATTGGAGCTGTATCAGAGGATCAGCCATACTGAACCATATGCTACAGAAATCACAAGCCAGGTGTCTAAGCTGATCTAAGCTCAAATGCTTTGTGTTCAGAGTTCCTATTGTCAGAAGAGAGTTGATGCAGATATAATACTTGGCTAAATATATTTCTGTATCGTATTCATCTGTTACTCCATAGGCTGTTTTCCTATTGCTGATAATTTTATAGGTGTCACCTAGGAGTGACAAATAAGCTTATGGTGTTTTTTTTTTTCTTTTTTTGCCAACCAAAAGATATTCAGTAATCCTGTTACTCTGAAATAAATCATGTAGCTCATGGTTAAAATGAGTTTTAAAAAGGTTGGGAACATTTGTGAATTTCCTATCTGTTATAGCAGTTGTCTGACACTATCTTCTTTGTCAATTATTACACAACCTATGGAAGGACCTTGAGAGGTGAGAGACTTTTTTTTTTTTTTTAGTTTTGCTGGTATTTTTTTGAGTTTTGCTAGTATATTTTGCATTTATATGATCTTTATTTAACCTGAGGATGCTAAACACAGATTTTGTCTGGAAAGGTCTGTGTAAATAAAAGACAAATGCTATCTGCATTTGTGATAGGCTATATCACAAGTTAGCTGTTCAGGTGTTTTTTTTTTTTTTTCCTGCATATCTTTCTTATGCTAAATTTTGTATTTTACTCACTTGGCTTATATCCAGGTGTGGTTATTATTGACTAGTGTGGAAACCACAGATATGTGTTGCTTGAAGAAATGAGGCATTTGACTGAAACTCAGAAGACCTGTGCTGTATTAATGGTTCAATTTCTGCTTCTTCTCCAATGTGCTTAACTGCTCTTTTTTTGAAAGGAAGTCAACATATCTGCAGCAAGTGCTCAGGCTGGATGTGCTTTAACAGAACTCTTTGTCCTCAGTAAGAATGCAATCACAGTTTGAACACATTAGTGACATTTCCTTTCATTATTGTGCATTAAATCTGATATTGATTTGCTAACTGCAAGCTTCCGTGCATGTTTACTTAGATCTCTTCTGCACTGAAACAAACACCAGTCAAGAGGAGACCAAATTTTTAAGCTATGAATAATGTTAGATTTCACATTTTGTGGAGATTCTTTCCAGCTAAGTGGTGTGACTAATTTTTTAGTATTAAAATTAAATTGACAGTAATATCCTTTGCAATACTCTCAAGCAAGTTAAAAAAAGGCAATGCAAAACAAAACAAAACAAAACAAAACAAAACAAACAAACAACAAAAAGAACAACAATAAATAATACTCAGAGACTTTCATTTCCTTATTCTTCTGACTGAAGTTGCTAGTCTAAGGAGCGATACTCTACTGTCTTAAGCTAGTATTTTCCTGAGTTTTCATTTTTCCAAATCTTTCAGTAAAGTTCAAAATGAAGTCTGGAAACCAGTAATTCATAAAATTTGCAAATATGAACATTTAACTCAGGATTTTTAATTCTATAGAAGCATGCAATTAGTCATGCAACATGTTTCATAAATCAAGAGAAAGCCTGTGAAAAACAAACATCATGTTTAACTCTGACCATCTTCTTTGGTATACTTCATGGACCCCTGAAAGAAAGATGCCTGGATATATCCCAAAATGCTTTAAAATGTTAATCTTCAGAGTTGTGCGTTGATCTGTAAGCCCCAAACTGAATTTAATATTGCAAACCAAAATTCTGAAGTGAATTGGGCTTATCTTCAGGGCAAAGATACTCTTTGGTGAACGTATTGCATATAATACCTTGAAAGCAAAACCAAAACATGTATATGTCATTTACACATAGCAGCAGCTGCAGGCAAACTGAAATCATAATCCTGAAAACTTTTTGCCACTATTAACAAAGTGAATACTGATCATGGCAATTATTAAAATGCTACGTAATTTGTCAAGGTTATATCCATCAAGAAAGACTGAAACTTCATTTGTTTTGGGAAGAGTGTTCTGCAATTCAATTATCTGTCGTTGTTTTTACAGATTGCACAGTAGTACAATCAACAATAAATGTTTTTCATAATACAAACCAATCAGCTTCTTTTAACTTTATACATTATCAATCACATTACAGCTGTATTGTTAAAATTTGGGATAGAATTACCGGATGAAATATACAGTTGTTTCCTTGCTTACAAGGATGTGGAAGTCTTGTCAAGAGACACTGGTTTACATGATTAATATTTAGCCATGAAGTTGTACAGGGCTTAAGATTTAGCTTGTCACTTGTTATTGAAGAATATGTAAAGATTTTTTCTAATATTTAATTTTGACTAAAGAGAAAATTTACTGTTGAACTGCAAGAGTAATTGCAATGAACCCCTTACTTAGAGATCTGATTAAGGAATATTCCATGACAGCTGAGGAGGTTAAATCACTCTAGATGTAGAAAAGTCTGAAATTATGTTTAGTGTAATTGTTTTATTGATTTAACATGAAGAACAGCAACTGCATGTCACAAACAGTATTTACCGTCCCAGGACAGGTGGAAATGTTGTCTTCCCTGAGCTTAGGTTCTTTGACACAGTCTGGAAGAACTAGTCAATTTGTAGGTACTGGAAAACTCCTGTTGTCTGACCATCTTCATTGTGAAGAGGTGTTTAAAGTTCATTGTGAATACTTTATACCTCAATATTTCACACTTAATATTGACTACAAGATTGCTAAACCAGAAATGAGCTGGATGACTTAGAAAATTTACCTGTTTTTCTCTGCTTTCTTTGTGACAGCAAGAAAATAAGAGTTCTCAGTAGATGTAGTCACATACCAAATATTGAAAATTGTGTGAGAATGGTCCACTTTGGCTACTAAGTTAAGGGACAATTTAAAAAAAAAAAATTTTTTTTTTCTCTACTTACTCATTCTTCTGGTGTTATGAAGAAATACTGAAGTTTACTGATTACTTGCATGACTGCATTCATTTGTGAGGGTTAGGTGGAGAAAACCGTAAGGAAAAAAGATATAGGTAAAACACAAGCAGCTACACTGAGTTAATGCTGTGGATGAATAAATCCAAGAAATGAGAATAAGAAGCATCTTGTTCATTTAAATGTAAAACAACTCATCACTGTGTATCAATTCATACATACTGTTGAATTAGCAAATATTTTGCTAATTTTTATACAAATTTTGCACATTTTCACACTAATTTATTTCCATTTTACTTTTTTTCAAAACATGAGCAAGTATTTTATGTGTAAACAGAGTTTCTAGGAGCTTACGTATTTTGCGGATTACAAATTGTAGACCTGCTATGGCAATACAAGCTGGCAAAGGGATATATTTGGCAGAGACACTTTCAAAGTGAGTACTAATTCACAAGTATTTAGTCCTGCCATCCACCAGCTCAGGCGTAAAGGCAGTCTGGGTCATCAACAAGCATTCCCCGGTAAGGTTGCCTGAGGAAACAGAAGTTTAAGGTAAAAGTGAATTTGCCCTCGAATATCAGGGTTTTTTTGTTTTTCTTTTTTGTTTTGTTTTGTTTTTCAATTGCATATGAAATTCCTTCATGAATCATTATTCTCTATATAGTACTGTTTTCAGTTTGCATAGTTTTTTTTTTTTTTTTTCTGATAAAAAAGCAGACTAAGATATGGTTACTTTGATTTGTACCCACAGTTATTAAATGTCAATTGAGCATAGTTGATCTGTAAGTTAAAATACTACATTTTCTGCAGTGGTGGCTAGCTCTCCACTTGTAGAAAGATCCACCACTCCCTACCCAAAATCTAACAATGTTAGACAAACTCAAAATAAAACCCAACTCTCTACTTTTTGTTTTCATAATACATCAGGTACAAAGAAGTGCACTGAATCTGCGGGTCCACAGTACTGCTTTCACACTGCAAATATTTAGCAACAAATTTCTGAAAGGGTAATGAAACAATGACTGCTAGGGCATTTAAAAGCAAATATTATCAGGCTCCTTCCTATTTTCTCAGAATACTACCAGTGCACAGAGCAGACCCCTTTAGTAAGCAAAGGACAGAAATAAATCTTACTGTCAGTATCAGGATGCAAAGACACACTGTGGAGATAGTAGGATTCCATGCAGAACATTTTGTGTGTATTTTGCACAGTAGAAATGCATGCAAGTGGAGGAGGAAAAGCAAAATTACTATTTTAACTGAACTAACAATATTAAGAGAGTGCCAATAAAGTAAAATTTAATTGTTTGAGTGCTCCAGAAAGATTCAGTCCAGGACTGCAAAAATTAAAAGAATATTTTTGAGGGGTGCTGGTAGTTCCAGTAGAATGCAGAGCAATCTTACTGAATGTCATTTCTACTGTCAACTTCCATAGCCAAGGTGGCAGAAGAGGAAAAGTAAAAATGGAATAAGAATATATTTTCCACAAAATGAAAAGGTGTAACAGCATCTTCTGGTATGGTCCTAGATGGCTCTTTAATATCTGTCTGCATCAAGCCGAGAAGCCAGTTGCTCAAAGAAATGTTGGGAAAGAGATCAGTGCATTCTTGAAACATTTTCTCTGTAAATTGAGTTGTTGTAAAGAGAAATGGCTATGAACTAACTTAATGACAGCCCTAAAGGATCTTTAATTGCAGTTCAGTTTCCTCTTCCTCATGTGAGGAATAAAGCTCCACTCTGTTGCTTGTTAACTGTCGCTGGAAGGCTGCTCTGTGCTCCAGGTTTTGGGGACCCAGATATAAAGGCAAATGATGAACCATGTATCAGCTCTTTAACTGCCATTTTCTCCTCTACAAGAATCTCTTTTAAAAAATTAGCATGAGTTCTCCAAAATTTTGCTTTGCAGGGAGACTGTTTGGAAATAAACAAGTTTTGCAGTAACAAGATTGTGTGAGTCTTTCAAAAGCAAAGAGCTTTTTATACTGATTTTTCTAAGAGGTGAAAATAGCATCAGCTAAAGCTAAAATATATGAGTGTTTTGCTTAAAATTCATGTGTCATACTAAGCACCTAATATTTTAACATGTTGCCAAACTAGCTGAACTATTTAATTTAGAGATACAATTTTTTTTTTTTTTAAGTTATAGTGTTTCATAAGAAATCACCATTTTAAAGGATCAAAACCCTTACTTGTCACTGACAGCATTTTCTGCAACTTTGAAATTCCTCATAGAGGTACTGTTATTGTCAGTTTTCTGTGGTGCCTGAACTCATTGCTTCATACCCTTTTTTTCAAGTTTCTCAGCCTGCTTTCATTGCTAATGCTGTATTTTGTATTCAAATCAGGAGTGTATGCTCTTCACAATACAACTGAGCTGCATAGATGAAAAGCTCCATAAAGCTGGACACGGCCATAACTAGCAAATTGTCAGAGAAGACGGATCAGCCTGAATTCAGGTGGTCTTGTTTTCAAACAAAATAGAAAATGTTAAGAAAAATACAAGTAAAAGGAGAAAACTGTTAAGTGGTGGTTAATAATCTTGTTTCTCAGTTTTAGAAACCTTAGAGATTGTTGTGTATCTTCTGTTTTTCTGTTTTAAACTGACACACAGATACAGAGTTCAAATCTCACCAGTGCAGTTTATTCATATGAGCAGTATATTTCTTCCCCTCCATTCAGGTATAAATTAGGGTTGTTAGGAAGGTGTACTATCTTTGGCTGGGATAGAGATAATTTTCTTCGTAGAGGCTTGTATAATGCTGTGGTTTGGAATTTTTAGTTGTTGTTGAGCCATGCATAAACAGAGACAAGGACTTCTCTGCTTCTTGTGCTTCCCTGCCAGCGAGGAGGTCCCAGGGCCATTACATGCAAGGATTTGTCCCATCACCTTGTCCCTGGTCATGGGTGCCTGGACAATTATGTGGAGATGGCTCTGGTCCTGTGGAGCTGCTTGTCTGGAGGCCGTTCACCACTCCCTGCTAAGCTGCCAGCCCTTTCCCTGCTCTCCATCCTCTCCTTTTCCAGTCACCATTGCAGAAGTGGAGGCACATTTGCCCTTACCAATGGAAATCACATGTTTGGAGATGAACATGTTGAGTACTGGTGTGGATCCACTTTGCAATTCACAGAGGGAAAGCATTGCTGTTCTCTGATCCTGTGATTCTGTTAGGAAATAGTCAATAATTCACTCTACAAATCACCTAGTTTGCTTGGGCCTTGCTATATTTCCCCTCTGGGAAGTATCAAGGTGGTTAAAGTTTCCTGCCAGGTACTGTGAATATGTACTGGGTTTATATGGCAAAGTTTTGGTAGTGGGGGAGTGGCAGGGGTGGCTTCTGTGAGAAGAGCCCAGGAGCTGCCCATGTCAGATAAGAGCCAGTTCCAGCCAGCTCCAAACGGGACCCGCTGCTGGCCAGACCTGAGCCAGTGAGCGATGCTGGTTGTGCCTCTGGGAGAGCAGAGTTAAGAAAGGGAAAAAGGCTGTGCAACAGCAGCTGGGAGTGATAGGAGTGAGAAAATGGAGAGAGATGTCTGCCCTGCAGTCACCAAGGTCAGTGAAGAAGGAGGGCAGGAGGTGCTCCAGGCACAGGAGCAGAAGTTCCCCTGAGGCCCATGGTGAGGCCCATGGTGGAGCAGGTTGTCCCCCTGCAGCCCATAGGTTACCACATGGAGCAAATCTCCACATGCAGCCCATGGAGAGCCCCCGCAGGAGCAGGGTCTGGGCCAGACATGTAGCCCATGGAGAGGAGCCCACAGTGGAGCAGGAGATTTGGTGGGAGCTGCCGCCTGTGAGGGACCCGTGCTGGAGCAGTTGTTGAAGTACACTGCATCCTGTGGGAGGGACCCCACGCTGGAGCAGGGGCAGAGAGTGACCATGAAGGAGCAGTGGAGATGCAGAGATGTGGGCTGACCACAGCCCCCATTCTCTGTTCCCCTGCACTGCTTGGTGGGAGGAGGTAGAAGAGGGTGGATGAGGAGAAGGTGTTTTTAGTTTGCTTTTAATTTTCACTACTCTAGTCTGTTACTAATTGGCAATAAATTATATCAATCTCCCTATATTGAGTCTGTTTTGCCCGTGACAGTAATCTGCGAGTGGGCTCTGTGTCCTTATCTCAACCCTTGAGTCCTTTTCCATTGTATTTCCTCCCCCTCTTCCTTTGAGAAGGGCGAGTGAGAAAGCGGTTGTGGTGGAGTTCAGCTGCCCAGCAGGGTGAAACCACCGCAATAAGCCATAACATAATTTTTTATATACATAGTATTTTTAATGACCAACCAACCACAAAGAGACTCTTTCAATCACAATATAGCATCACCTTGTTCTGTTGCAGAAGAGCTTCATTGTATCATTGTTCCATGGTGAGCTCATTACAGGAAGGCAGTAAAATGATGTTCATTTTGATAGCTGAGAGATGCTACTGTCTCATTGCATGTTTCCCATCCTCGCTGTTTTCTTTGTGAATGAAGAAAAGAGAATTGTTACCAATCACCCACTTAATATTTGACTGTTGGATCATCCACTGATATCAAGGGTCTTTACCATTCTTTTGGGACCATTGAGGCAGACATTTTCTGTCAAGTTGTAGCATACAGCAAAGTAACATGCAGAAGCTAAAAAAGGGGGAACATAAAAGGTCACTCCTCTAAGGAAAAAAAAAAAACACAAGCTTTCTCACATGTATCATAATTTATATGGGCATGCATCTACCTTTACTGTGTCACATAATGGCTTGGTGCAGAAAAATGAGGAAAGAGATGCCACAACAGAGGTTACAGACCTTGGAAGTAGCTTTAAATTTTACCAGTGAAAGTCAATACTGCCTGTCCTAAAACATCTCCCTGTTATTCCTGGATATAGATAACCCAGTCTTCTTCTTAATAATACTAAGGGGGAAATAAATACTTTTATTTCATAAGCAGCACATGAGTAATGCAGTGGGGGGTAAAGAAAGTTAAGGATAAGTTCACATAGGCTCAAGCAAACTGAAAATGAGCTTGCTGATTTGGTAGCTGGTGAAGACCAGATGCCCTTCCTAACAAGAACTGCTGCTGAAATTTTTTTCTCTTGTTATTGTGAAGTCCAACAGACAGACCTGAATACTCTGTATCTATGCCAGTGGTTTCATGTGATTGAAACCTAAAAATGTTTTAGTTAATGTTATTAGGTCTTTGCTGCTTCTACTTCAGCAGGCTTCAGCTCCTGATAATCAGTAGTATATGTAAGGCAACCATCAGTGCAAAGACATGAAATCATTGCTGTTACTACCTTCTGACTTTTCTCAGGAGAAGAAGTCAGTAAGATGCCCAACAGGAATTAGAATGAATTGGTAATATTTGCAGAGGAATAATTCCCTTACTTTTACCTGCTGGTTCCTGAAAAGTAGGTCCTGCCTTTTCTTATCTAATGTTTCATATGTAGTCTGACCACTTATAGGCATTTTCTCAAAACTATGGTTCACAAGTTTCTGTACTAGGAGCCAAGCTGATGATGCATTTATTGAGCAGTATCAGCTCCATACGGAAATGGAGGGCCACATCACTGTTTGTTGTACAACTCTGTAAGTTTATTGGCTTTTTAAAAAATGCAAGGCAATTTTTACCCTGTTGAGATGGAAACCAAAGGGTAATATTTCACTATTTATAGTATTTAGTTCAGTCGTTAATATCTCATATTTCAGGAAGAGGTAAACAATGAGGACAAAGAAATGAATGCAGGAGATGTAAGATTTGAACTAGCTGTTGAGAAATAAAAGGAATTCATAATAATATCAGGGCATGTGCTGATGCCACCACTGAAAAACAGTGGTGGAAGTTTTATAAAGCATTAGAACAATGGCAGTGGTTAGAACAATGGGCTAAGTAGCTCAGCATCTTCTCTCTAACGATAGCCAAGAGCAGATGCCTATGAAAAGTAGCAAGAAGAGAGTGTGCACTTTAACAACTCTCTACTAAACTCTCTCCCAACCTCTGAAAATGTGTGGCAGGGGCTTCCTGGGTTTGAGGTGACTTCTGTGTGCTCCATTAGTCTCAGTGGATTCTTTCTGCTGTACCAAATTTGCTAACATTTTAATGATGAGTAACTGAGCTTGTCAAAACTCAGCATTACTCTTCCATGCCAAAGTTTGCTCTTGTTTCAAGACATTTGGGGTGAATAGGAGAAATATGCATGTGTTACCTTCATCGATACTGATACTGAAGATGATGATGATTCTTAAATTTTAAAAGAATCACACAAAAACTGAATGTGATATGCATTTTATCACAGTATTTTCAGTGTAAACACTTGAAACAAAAAATATTGAAATACTTCATCCAAAGTAGAACTAGAATACTTGGATAATAATTGTGATAATATGAATCCTGTTCATTTTTTGTATTTATTTTTCTAATCTTGTGAGAATCAGCTTTGTTCACACTGAAGGTTTGACTTGGAAATTTTGGCATTTTCCAGTAAAAGAAATGTAACCAAAATTTCCAGACTCTGAAGTAAAGAGGTTTTCTCCCTGATGGCATTCTTACTTTCCTCTACAACTACATTTTTTTCTTCCCTTTTTTTTTTTTTTTATTTTATCTAAAGAGTAGATATTGCTTCTTCTTCCTTTTAATAAAACCTAATAAAAAGCATGTTAATGTACTACAGGGTAACAGAAAGTTGTTTCTTTCCAGCTCCACAGTGCATCAGCTTTAAGATCCAGGATGCTCTTGTATCCACTAATTCTGCCTTTAGGAAAGAACTATTTCAGCCCTGAGTACAATTTAGTCAAAGTTTGAATGAGGGCTAGAGATCTCAAAGGTGATTCCTTTCCTCTGAGAGACGAGATAAGAAAAGGGAAACAAATGATTACCCAGTGAATGAAAGGGTGACACATGACCTCAACCATACTATCAGACAACAGAGGCTCCTGAGGAAGAAGGAAAGAGAAACTTAGACTCTTGCCACTAATAACAGGACAAAGCTCTTTTCTATTGATAATCTTTGTAGGTCTGTTCCAGCTGAACTGTTCTACTCTGTTCTATTCAGACTGAAATGAAACACTGTCTTCATTTACTTATTGGGGTGGCTGGCATTTAGCTGTATCTAGCTAAACCAGTCTTCTTCTCTACCACAGGTGAACAACTCGCCATTGCGTTTCACAGTTCTGTTAACAGTTCCGGAAGTTTCAGGCCAACAAAAACTGTTTTCTTTTCCTGTGCTATTATTTTAAATATATGTTCTTGTTAGTAATTAAGATATCATCTTTCCAATTATTTGCTGTCAATTACGTGGGATTTTTTTCAGGCTAGGTATGTACCAGGCTAGTACCCAAAATTTGCATAACTCAAATTATATTTTTCATGTAGATAAATTTACTTTCTATTCTTGATTTTAAGCCTATCCTCTTCTAAGGTGACAATAATATCAGTACTACTACTACTACTACTAAAAGTAGCTGCAAATATAGAGGCAACAGCGCACTTGTCTCAAGAAAAAATTCAACTTTCAAATACAAAGGCAGACATGCAAAAAATAACAGTGTGATTAGTAAGTAGAACAAATGATTAGCAAAAAAAACTGTCAGCTCAAATTTGGGCACTTTTATTTTTGCCATTAAAAAGTTTTGTTGGGAATAACTCAGCAAAGGCCTACTTGTTCATCAAATACAGGGTCACAGTAAAACACCATTTGGCTGTAACCATTCTGCATTTAGGATTATCAGGATATTCAAAACATAAATCCATTCCCAGCTGATAATAAGATGCAGATGAGATAAGATGATTAACATCATGTTCTCCATTCTCAGAAAGAATATTCAGACTTACGGAATAGTCATTCCTTAGAGTCCTTACCTACTTTGTGGTAGTTGCTGACATCTCCCTGTTACAACGCCTTTAGCACAGACGCAGGTGTAACTCAAAGAATTTCATAGTCAAGAGCTAAGGCTATGGACCACGTTGCCATGAGAAACTGGTCACCTAGGAACACTATTTCTGTACCAAAGACTGCCTCTGTACTGTAGAACCATACGGGCAAGTGCTGGTAAAACTATAGCTGTTGTGTAAAATATCTACTTCAAGATGCTTTTTGACAACAAAGAGAAGCAATGACCAGCAGAAAGTCTCTGCTGCTTAGACAGCAAGTGTGATTTTGCTCATTGTGTGGGGCTTGCCTCTGCTGAAGTTATTTTCAAGAAAAAAGTATAGCACTTAATCCATCTTGAGTGATTTTAAAATTTTAAGTTTGTACTGTAGGCCTGTCCTGGTGTATAGGTTCACAGCCAATCTTTTCTGGTGTTCAGACAGATACGTGATGGAAGTGTGAATATCACGCATAAATGAAGTGGTGGTATTCTGTAAGAGGACTGCTAACCTCAGCAGCGTTGCCTGAAGATACCTACTCTCTGATTAACTCTTTGGGGAAGGAGGCCCTTCCAGTTTCAGTTTCAGTTTACCAGCAGCTTCTATTAATAGTGAAGGGTTCTTCTGTCTACAATAAAAGCTCCTGGTGCTTCTGACATGCTCATGACTTTTACAGTAGTCAATGAATGTTTTAGGAGAGTTTTAGGAGTCTGTCACTGCTTACAAACAGTGCTGAGGAGGTGTTATGGTCTAGCCCCAGCAGGCAGCTCAGCACAACACAGAGCCACTCACTCCCTCCCCAAACAGTGGAATGGGGGAGAGAATTGGAAAGGTAAAAGTGCAAGAACTCATGTGTTGAGATAAAGACAGTTTACTAGGTAAAGCAAAAGCTGCGCGCACAAGCAAAGAAAAACAAGCAATCCATTCCCTACTTCCCCACGGGCAGGCAGCTGTTCAGCCACTTCCAGGAAAGCAGGGCTCATCACGCGTAACGGTTTCTTGGGAAGACAAAAACCATCACTGCCAATGTCCCCTCTTCTTCCTTCTTTCCCCCAGCTTTAATTGCTGAGCATGACACCATAGAGTGTGGGACATCCCTTTGGTCAGTTTGGGTCACCTGTCCTGGCTGTGTCCCCCCCCAGCCTCCTCGCTGGTAGGGCAGTGTAAGAAGCTGGAAAAGTCCTTAGCTCTGTGCAAGCACTGCTCTGCAACAACCAAAAACATCAGTGTGTTAACACCACTATTTTCATTAAAAAAATCCAAAAAATAGCATTAGGTAAGCCTCTATGAAAAAAAAAACCTAACTCTACCCTAGCCAAAACCATGACAGGAGGTGAAGTTTGCAAAGTTGAAGAAACATACCTTTCAGAAGTTTATACTCCTCAACAGGATGACAGAGATAAAATTTCTCAGATGTTGAAACACAGTGTCAGGGACAGCTTTTTAAACTTTTGTTGCACAAGTCAGCAGAAGTGAGGGTTGGACTAGACGATCTTCAGAGGCCTCTTCCAATCCCGCCCATTCTGTGATTCTGTGATCAATACAATCTTTTAATTTTTTCTTTTAGAGTGAATATCTTAATAGACTTCATAAGTAACACTCTTCATAGGTATGTCTTATTGTATTCATGGCTTAAAAAAAAAAAAAAAAAAAGCAGGGAGAACTTCCTGATGATAGCCTTTTCCTGTTCTTAGACTGCTTCTGAATGACCTCAGAACTGGATCCTCTGTCCACTGTAGGGAGGTAACAAAAATTGTCTTTCCTGTTACATCACAGGAAGACTTATAAGGTAACTGACTGTATGCTACGGTGTGCTCAGACTTCAGAGTTCTTTTGGTCATGAGTATGTTAGTCTGGTTATGCATCTGAATTACATTTAAAACTAAATTAAATTAATACTTCCTAAACAGGACTGTTTTGAAACTGACAGACCGAGCTTTTTCCTATCAGAGAGGACCATTTTTTGAAACTTTCTCACTGTCATTAAAACATGTAAAACACAACCAAGACTGTAATTCAGATTTCAAAGCAATTTTCCTCTAGCCTCTGACCAGTGCAGAAATACTTTCAACAGTAAGAAGAAGGTCAGCAGATGAGATAAACATTGTAGATCTTCTAAAACTTTAAATATGAACATGTCCTTATGGCACCTAGCAATAACTCTGTCAAATGCATCTAAGTTTATTGTTAGGTCACTGATGATACTTACATATTGAAGGAGCATATCAATGAAAGGTGAAAGCCTGAATTGCCCTCTGATCCACCAGTATATTCAATGAAGTCAATGCAATTAATCTTCTATAATATTAACTCTCTTAAAGCCTTGCAAACTAGCTTTTGCAAACTTTACAGCATGCTCTAAATCATGTTCTGCAGCAGAGGAGCTCCTTTCAGAAAGATGGGAGAATAAGTCTGCACAGAGATGGTCTTTCCCACAGTTGCATGCAAAATTGGTGAAGGTGTCACAAGCAATATTTAGCATTCTCCAGGTTTAGTGAAAGAGTGGAGTGCAGAGGCAGTTCTAGACTGGGAAGGACCAAGAGGCTAATCACAGCACAGCCCCCTGTTAGGATGCAAAACAACAGGATCAGACCAGCCAGAATGAACTCACGGACATTTCTTCGTTGCAGCATAATGTCATAGAAATTAACACTATTTTGGACAGATTGTCTGAATCTATTAATCGTGGCCAAGGGACTCTTGTCAAGCCCAAACTCCGACTGTGAGTCCCACCAAATTCATTTCATTTGGAAATGAAGCTCAGGCTCCAGCACAAAGGTGAGTCAAAATGTAGCCTTACCTCCTCCTCTCTGAGACAAGAAATCACATGCTTAGACCACCGAGGAAGGCACAATGGTTTTGAAACTGCCTGTGTATTAATTTGTATTAAATGTATTAATTCGAATGTATTTTCACCCTTTCCCATCATAGTTCTCTGAATTACCTATAAAAAGTCAGTACAGAGACTGTCTTTATACTGAGACAGAGACAATAGACTCCCTTCACAGCTGCTGGGTCATAGCCTTCCTTCTTCTACACCTCTAATGCATTGTTAAAGTTGAGAAGAGGGTGTAAAGGTAATTGTTTTATGCCAAGATGCTAATAGGCAATGGTCTGGAGCAAAATATGTCATCCTAGGCATTGTGAAAAACATGATGAATAAACCATGGAGAGTGGAAACAGCAGGTAGAGATGAAGTGAGTTATTACTCAGTGGTGAGAGGAAAATGGAGATGAGAAGAATTAGTGGAGAAGGGACAATGAGATGAGTACACTTAAACTGCAAGTGTCTAGCCTGAAAGATACCACATTTAGTGGTTGAAGACAGGCAGTAATAGATCACCAGAAAGAATGCAGTATGTTGGTGTAGCACAGCGAGAAGCGGGAACACGGACACACTTCTCATCACGGTTCAGAAAACATCGCTCAGACCAGTCATTCCCTACTGCAGAGCCATGAAGGCGGCAGATGGCAAAGTGCTAACTGCACTAGAAGGCTTTAAGAAATACTGGGGAGAAAGGAAAATAAGTTATAAGCATTTGGGGACAATCCAAGATTGAGGCTAATGAGTTATTACTAGGAGAAGAGAGGCCTTCAACTCTTGCGGTGCAGGAATTAAAACTACAATGGGGAGAAAAAAAAGCTTTTAAGCTACAAGAGGTCCTTGATAGTCGTAATACTGTGACTGAGTTCATAAAGGAGACTGGCAACTGTGCAATTAGCATGTTTTCAGAAAACTAATCCTTGCAAATTGGAAGCAGAGGAGGGGCCCTGAAGTCTGTGACAAATCAGCCCACATCAAAAGGAGAGATCAGGGGGAGAGTGTAAGCCCTGCAGAATAGTCTCATTTGTCTCACCGGCAATCCTGCTTCTGTTTCTGCTGCAGCTGCTGCTGCATGTCACCCTAAACCAGACCTCGAGCTGGATGAAGTCAGGGTGTGTTATTTGTGGTAACACCACAGGAGGGTCAGAAGAAATCAGGACTGGGGCAGGGGGGAGGTGGGGCAGGGAGGCAACATTTCTCCCCAGTGCCCTCCAGCAGAATATTCTTAATGGAAAGGTCAAGAAATGTATCATCCATCTCATCTGAGTACCACAAATTTTCGGAAGCACTTAACATTTCTTTAAGTAAAGGTGGTAAATGATAGGGATAAGGTGCTGGTATTTCTGGGCTGTGTTTCCAAACCCCCTTTCTCCATTCGGTTTTAATAAACCACCACGATCTAACTTTTCAGCCTGAATTCCTTCCTCATGTCCTCTAGCAACCTGTGGTCACAGTCCCATACTACATAGGGAAAACAAAAAGGATTAGTACAACCTTCTATCTGTGCAGATACTCAGATGAGAAAGCCATACCCCCTGACCACTTAGTGTTGTATTTCAGCCTGTGGAATTCACTTTCATTACTTCCTCACCTGTTGTTTCTTTCAACCTAAGAGTCCTAATTTAATACCAATTAGCTTAATAATAATAATAATAAAAAAATTTACTTAAGGAAGTTTGAGCTGTCAAAAACAGAAGCAACATATACTGATTATTAGCTAAGAGTTAGCTAACCAGAACCTTGCAATAACACACCTTGTAATGAAAATATTTTGGAGAATGTTACTTAAAGATACTTGGAGTTGGGGGATTGCTTTAGGGACACTTTTTATTTACAAACACTTCTACCCATTTGGTCTATATGTTGTTTCTGCACTCATAACCAGTAACTGACTAAGGGTGCATCTCTTTACTAACCTGGTGTGGAGGTTTTACCCAGCTGGACAGCCGAACTCCACCAACACCGCTCTCTCACTCTCCCACCTCAAAGGAAGAGGGGGAGACATTACGATGGACAAGGGCTCAAGGGTTGATATAAGGACAAGAAGGTTGATCACCAGTTACTGTCACGGGCAAAACAGANGTGGGGTCCCTCCCACGGGATGCCGTCCTTCCCGAACGGGTCCTGCGTGGGCTTCCCACAGGCTGCAGCTCTTCAAGAGCTGCTCCAATATGGGTCCGTACCACGGGGTCCATCCTTCAGGAGCAAACTGCTCCAGCATGGGTCCCCCACGGGTGGCAGCTCCCACCGGATCACCTGCTCCTGCGTGGGCTCCTCTCCATGGGCTGCAGCTCTGGCCCAGAGCCTGTTCCTGCGGGGGCTCTCCATGGGCTGCAGCCTCCTTCAGGCCACATCCACCTGTTCCACCATGGGCTTCTCCACAGGCTGCACGTGGAGATCTGCTCCGCTGTGGTACCCCATGGGCTGCAGGGGGTAACCTGCTCCACCATGGTCCTCACCACAGGCCGCAGGGGAACTTCTGCTCCGGCGCCTGGAGCACCTCCTGCCCTCCTTCTTCACTGACCGTGGTGTCTGCAGGGCTGTTCCTCACTCCTCTCACTCCTAGCTGCTGTTGCGCAGCAGTTTTTTCCCTTTCTTAACTCTGCTTTCCCAGAGGCACAACCAGCATCGCTCACTGGCTCAGGTCTGGCCAACAGTGGGTCCCTTTTGGAGCCGGCTGGAGCTGGCTCTTATCTGACATGGAGCAGCTTCTGCAATTTTCTCACAGAGGCCACCCCTGTGGCCCTCCTGCTACCAAACCTTTACCATGTAAACCCAATACATCTGAAAAAATGCCTGCAGTTCTGGCAGATGTACCCAACATCGAACATTAGCTAGCTATGGTCTTGATAGCAGCAGTGCCACCACAGAATGGACTTTACAACAGACTAGCCAACCATTATGCATCAGGTGAATTTTGCTGCCACCATGCACAGCACAGCTACCATCAGTGCCAGAGCAAACCAATTCTGTGTTAGGCAAAGTAGGTTTCCATAAGCAATAGAAATATCTCTGGACTGCAAGAGCAAAAATATCCTGAATAGCAACCAAAATTTACCTGTGATTGCTTCTGACAAATTCTTCACACTTTGTCACAAACACATGGAGCCATCATAATCATTGCTACAAGAGCAGTGTGTCTGGGACCCTAGCTGGTCAATGAGAAAGAGAGAGATGTTTCAGACAGGTAATGTGAGAAAGTCTTTATTTCTGAGGCTGCTTTTGCTCGCAAAGACTGACAATGTGTGCTGACAATTTCTCCTGCTGGCAGGGAATTAACGGATTTCTTTTCCCTCAGTGTTTGCTTAGCAAGTTAAAAAAAAAGATCAGAAATGACATGGATGTTTAGTCAAGAATCCCACCACAGATTCTTGGGCACCAATGACTAGAAATCAAAATATTTTCTTTATTTGGAATAGGGAAATTAATAAGGAACTGAACAAACTGACTGACTTATTGTGAACAAAGGAGGTTGGAGGTGGAGGAAGAAAGGGAATGACTGCTTCCTAAATTCTTCCTTTAGAAAGAAGCTTTGTCAGGTTTAAAAGCATAGCAACACAAAGCTGTCCAAGCCAATGTTGTAATATATTTAGAAATAAAACTTTATTGAAATATATTGTTGGATACAAATATTAAGGTTTCTATGTGCAACAAATATTTCACAGAAAAAAAAATTAAATAGTGACCTTAATTGATTAGTTTTCCCTTTACAAACAGATGGTAAAATTATTTTGTAGATTTATTCATTGTATGGCAAATGTTTTTATTTAAGAAAGACTTCCCTTTTTCTTCTGTCTATTCTCCTACTTGGCCTCTGCAAGGATTTAGTGCGCTAGCAAAAATTTTCCTCATATTTTGTTAATTTTATTATATTTTGTGATTTGCTAAATCTCAAGACTTATACAAGACTTATACAAGAAAATACAAGACTTAACCTGCCGTAAAGAAGGCATTAAAGAATTGTCATCTTTAATTAAATCAATGGTTTTGCAGATGTAACCTTTTTTCAAGAATTAATCGAAGACATAGACGACGTTAACGCTGGAGTAACAAGAGTTGGAGAAGAAGTTCAGATACACAACAGAACATTCTGCCTGAAGTTTTCACTAGGTTGGGTTATGCAAGAGGTGAATAAAATATGATCATCAGTTATATTCTATGCCTTCATATTGAAGTAGGCATCTAGTTTGGAATTTATACTATGTTTGTTGAAAACAAACTTTTGTGCAAATTTTGTTAGAGTAGTATTTTGAATATTTGTGGGTAAACTATACTTATCACCAATACACTTTAGGCCTTTTAATACGAGTAGGAATTTCTTTGGGTGCAGAATAGCCTTTGAGTTTCAATATTTGTAAGTGCTACCTTAACTTCTGCAGATTTTGTACTTCTGTTGAACTACTTCACTATAAATGGCCAAGAACAGGTGTACTGTTTTACTAATCAATATGAGAGCTTCTTAGGCTTAAGCAAATGTTTTCCAAATGCTTTTGCTTTTGTAAAGTGCTCCTTAGTTTCTCATTCCACTTCGCAAGATAAAATGGAAGTACTAGTATGTTAGGTAAAAGGAATGTCATTCTTATTTTCTATTACAAAACGTTGTTTGTATTACCAAGATCAAACAGTTTAAGTTCAAGCAACTTATGGTGAATATAATTTATAAAGAATCTAAGTTTCTGGTGTAAAACGTTTGATAGTTAACGGAAATACACCTAGGGACTCCTACATATTTTGTGTCAGGTCACTGCAGTGCCATTTGTCATGCTCTTCATTTACAGGAGTGAATTAGAAGTAAAGATAATATTTAAGAGTGTGACGTTATTGAATTGTTACATTTTAATGGCTTGTCAGATTAATAATAGCTTGTGGTAAGTGACTTAACACAAGGAAAGCTTTGTAAAATTATGAAGACTGAAAAGTTATCATGACAGTCATTCCACACAGTTCTTACCCAGCAGACTCTGAGGAGGCTTCTTGTAATTTACTGGTAGTTATCACAAGAGTCTCAAAACTGCACGGGACCTGCATGTCAGATGTGTGTTCACACTTTACTGTATGCTATGGTGAACTTCACGAGAATAGAAAAAGGTTTTGTAGTAACTCCACACTGGAGGAAATATTTACATCTGTACTGTAGATCTAAAACAGATAGGCTGATCTCTGCTTAGCATGGAGACCAGTTGTGAAAGTTTACATTATACCAAGCACCAAAGGTATTGACAGGTTTTGCATATATGTATATTAGATGTCAGCAAGCAGCACAACAGCTTTTGCAGGGGTTTAATCTTGTAAATATATTGTTATTAAATTAGTGGGCACTGTAGATAGCAAAGATTTTGGAATTTCCTACTATGGTTGTGACAGCTGATCCCAGGCTATCTGTGCTGCTACTAAATGCAGGATTCTTACATGGTAATCTAATGAGAACTCTGAATCTGAGTTTATAAATATAATGAGTCTTTAATATAACAAGTGAATTAGTACATATCTTTGGAAAAATGTTTTGAAGGAGGGAGGAGGATCTGTATGTCATTGTTAGGGTGTTGGCCAGACAGTGGTCTTAATCACTGTGTTCCAAGACTTGTTATATTTCAACCCAATCCTCTTAAAGAACTTCTTCTCAAACTATATGGATATGTTTTTCATAATATTCATCAATTCTTCAAGTTCTGTCTTTCTAGAAAAGGAAAAGACCTCAAAGACCAAAAGCAACATCTAAGAAGAATGAAGTCATTTATGCTAAAATATGAGTAACAGGATCTCTTGACCAGTTCAAGAAGATTTATTTTTCATTTTTGGCATCTGAAAAGATCAGAATATTTATTCTGTATTTTTCCTTTTTTTTTTCCTTATGTGTGTGTGTGTGCACGAGAAAATAATATCACATGTTCTTGATTCCAGTATTACCTAATCAAAAGGGGAAATATAATTTCCCTAAATGGGATCTTTCCAGTTCAGTTTTCACAGCGCATACTTTCTGGAAAAAGTGAAAATCTTCAAGATAGGCATTGTAGTTTGTAACTTCCGTAGAGGTTTTCAGTCAGAAGTTTTTAAACAGGCAGCAAGTAGAACAGTTTTCACTACAAATACAAGATTCTGAGATTGCTAGACAAAGAATACTATGCCAATCTTTAAAAGGTCTTATACTTTTCTGGAAATATCCCTGAAACAGGAGCAGCAGCAAAAGGAACAATAATTTTTATGTTGTCTTACACTAGAAGCAGTATCAGGTGAAGTGCTTTCTGCATGTGTTTGCCCCCATGCCAATAAGTACAGATTATCTCATGAGCCCCTGGGAAAAGTATCGGTGAAGAACCAAACATGCCGTTTTTGAGATCAGGATATTATGTTTGTCATTTTCATTCAGTGGTTTCTTGCGCTTATTTTTGGGGGGAGGACAGCTGGTGATGACACAGTTAGCGCCCTAGAACATTGCACATTTATTTTAACAAATTCTTTTACATAGCAGAACAAAATTCCTCAAGGAGAAGGGCACAACAGCTCTGAACTGCAGGGGATCTCTTGGACAAGGCTAGCTAAACATCATGTTTCAGGGAAAGCACTAATGCCAGTGATCCTGTCTTCAAAGAGAGGAACTGCACTAGCAATTCTCTTGATTTCCCTGTTTCAGTATTGGCCACCACGCAGAGAAAGTGAAAGACCCACAGCGCCATCTGTTTCCCAGACTCTTTCAACCTTAACGGAAATGAAGCAAGCTTTAGTACAAGTACTTCTCATGAAGAAGGCGAATGCCTGCAGACGATACAAAGGCACAAGGTCTAATTAAAGTGCTAATCTTCCAGCAAGATGTTCTCCTGATTTCCCCTCCTGGGAACATCTGCAGTTGTGCTCCAGCAGCTGAGTACCTGTACTAACCCTGACCCAGCAGTTTTGGTCTGTGTGTGTTGAAGGCTGCTGTAAGACACTACAAATGAGAACATAGTAATGATAATTTTTAATGGAGCATAGAAACTTCAAATGAGAAATCCCTCAGTTTAGATGAGAAATCTGTCTTGGTTTGCTTTCTGGTTATCATGCAAACATCCTGGAGGCAGAAGGCTTTATGGCAAGAACTTCTTACAGATCACAGAATCACAGAATCACAAGGTTGGAAAAGACCTTCACGATCATCTAGTCCAACCATCATCCTATCACCAATACTACCCACTAAGCTACTAAACCATATCTTGTAGCACCTTGTCCAGGCGCCTCTTAAAAACCGCAAGGGTCGGTGACTCCACGACCTCCCTGGTCAGGCCGTTCCAGTGCCTGACCACTCTCTGAGAGAAAAAGATTTTCCTGATATCTAATCTAAATTTCCCCAGGCGCAACTTGCGGCCATTTCCTCGAGTCCTATCATTAGTTATCTGGAAGAAGAGGCCGACCCCCTCCTCATCACAACCTCCCTTCAGGAAGTTGTAGAGTGCAATGAGGTCTCCCCTGAGCCTCCTCTTCTCCAGACTAAACAATCCCAGCTCCCTCAGCCGCTCCTCATAAGGCTTGTGTTCCATACCCCTCACCAGTTTTGTTTCCCTTGTCTGGACACGTTTCAGAGCGTCAATGTCTTTCTTGT
>VXAL01007735.1:66156-82301 GCA_013399475.1 Chauna torquata | reverse complement strand
GCCTGTCAAGTCCTCTGCATGTTCCGACATCTCTCCATGACCATGAGAACAGACTCTGCTGGCACCACCTCCTCTTCCCAAAGGGAAGTAATCCCCTAACGGCAGTCTTGGCTGAGCTTCAGCAGGAGCATTTCAACGGGGGACGACTGAACAGGACATGTGGGGTCCAGGTGAAGCTGGGGGGTTGTTTTACATGCTCTGGCCTTTGCATTTAAGTTCTGGGGCCCCCAGGTGAAGCTTTCCTTGGTCATAGGCAAGGTGGGACACAGGGAAATGTGCTGACCACCGCTGTGTTGATCTGCATGCACTGCACGCTACGGAGCTTAGCGTGGTGCCAAGCATCGAATACAAATGGGCGAGCCCAAGCAGGTGGGGGGGGCAGGAGACACTGAGCCCAAGGCCGCCAGTGTTTGCGCTGCCGATCTTCAGGTGCCATGGGCCAGCAGCCTCCGGTGGGCGAGGGAGGGTTAGTGTTTGAGCTTGCTGATTTCTGGGTGTGCACCTTGGGTGAGCACTAGAGGGACAGGGCAGTAACTTGCTGGTGAAGATGCGCCCATAAAGGCCAAGAGTGCACTGCACAGCGCCTGCGAGCGAGCCAGTGGACGCCCAGCTCTGCAGCCAGAAGCAGCAGCAGACACTGACTAAGTTAGATGTGTCATGGGGAAAACTGTTACATGGCTTCTGCCCTCCTCCCAGCCAACGGATTAACATCCCACAGTAAACATTCATCCTGCAATTAAAAGAAAACCCAGTCCTCATTTTTCATTTTCAGTTGTGATTAACATCTGCAACCTCATAAAATTATTTCTGTGGTTGGAAATGCAAGTCCTTGCCCATCTCTCATCAGGGGCACCCCATGGGGAAATTCAAGACCGTGCTTCTAGCAGAGAATCAGAAGAGGAGCTGCCTGCTTTCTCTCCATGGCTATAAGTCCTTGGTTTTGAATTTTGCAAGTGTGCACTACAGAGTGCAGCCACAGCCATTTCCCCTTCCCCCCTGGGAAGGGAGGAGGTTCTGGTAGCTCTGAAATCGCTTCGCTGCATGTTCAAAGTGCTGTAAGACGCTGAAGGCTGCCCTGGTACCTCCCACACCCCGGGGCATGTGGATCCTCCCCTTGGTGTCCTTTTCACACCATGCTTCTCCCCATCCCGTTCCCTATATATTTGAACCCCGCAGAGCTGCATCTCCTTACTTGACTTGCTCCTTCCAGGCAGCATGCAGGCAGGATCACCTTCTTCTGCTTCTCACCAGCAGGTGAAATCCTCCAGCACGGCCTCCAGCACCGGTAAGAGACCTCTGTTGACTGCAGCTTGCTCTCAAGAGGAGCAGGATTGGGGCTGTTTGGTGGCTGGCTGCTTCCTGGCTGTGGGCTGTGCTCTGGAGTCCTGCAAAATTCAACCTGAGCTGGGTCTTGAGGTTTCGCTACTGTGACACCCAGAAAGCATAAAGTAAAAAGACACGCGAGGATGAGCGTGGTGTCTTCTCTGCCAGGAGAGGGTTTATTTTCTCAAGCTGCTAAAAGTGCTATGAAGCGTTTAGGCAGACTGATGATTGAAAGCCTTCTAACTATTTTTACTCCATTTATTCCCATTTTATTCATATGCAACTGTACTTGTTACAATTGGCCATACCATGGCAGGGAGTCCTCAGTGCAAAGTCTGAGTTTGATGGGGCTTTTTCTGCAAGACTAGGGGAAAGGAGAAGAAAGCCGGCGGGGTGGTTCTGCAGTGCTTCAGGTAGGAGCAGGGACCCGTGTGCGAGCATCCTGTGCTTTCTGCACGACGCACCGTCTTCAGGGACTGCAGGAGAAAACCTTAAAAAAACAAACAAGAAACTGAGTCAGCAAAGCTGAGTCGCAGGGTTTAGCTGTGGGTTTCCTCCCTCTCCTCAGGCTTGCCATCGTAAAAGGGGAAAAGGGATCCTTTCAGAGGTGGTGGTTGTTCCTTAACAAGCTCTCATCCCCCTGCTCTAAGGGCACTTTCCTCAGCGGTTCTGAAGTCCATTGGAAGGCGAGGCTGGCCGAGTTCAAGCACCCGAAGACCCGCAGCAGGACGGGGCTGGGGCAGGCATGGAGGCTGATGCCTCCAGGCCTGAATGCCATGGGAGGGAGGGGGCTTCCTGTGGGAAAGCTCTGCATGCATGCCCCCGGCCAAGGCAGAAGGAGGCAGAGTGGAGAGACAGGGCTCTGAGCCCCGTACCTTTCCACACTAGATTTGTATCACTGCCCTTTTTGGCTGCCCAGAGCTCCAAACTTTTCTGGGAGTCACTTGAGTGCATGTGGGCATCCTGGTTCGCACCGAGTGCCTGTCCTCATCCTGAGACTTCAGCGGTGGAGGCCAGGGGGACCTGCCCTCCCTGACCATCCACTGCCTTGCCCATGGCTGCAAGGGCTGGTTGTTTTGGGAGGCAGCGGTGGCCAGCAGTGGGGTCGAGTGCTCATCAGACCAACCCAGAGCTCTCCCCACCTGTGGGTGTTCGCTGTTGTTGGCGGGGGGAGGGGGGGGGGGCTCATTGTCACCAACCGGGAATGTGCGCAGCCTTTCCTTTGCAAAAAGGGGTTTAAAACGACTTGCTGTCTTCTAATTGCTGTTCGTTTCTGTTCTTCTCAATGCAGAAAAGTGTGGAGCATGTGGTCCTGGCTTTGCCTCTCCTCTGGATGCGATGAAAGGCAAGTCTGAAATCCGGGGCTTTCAGGGAAGAGCCCTGTGCTGTCTGTGATTTAAGTGAAGATTAGAGCAATGCTTTCAAGAAAGCATTATCAATTAACTCCATCCACCAAGGAGGCTCCCCAGCAAGCGTTAGGGAAGCAAAGATTTCGCATCTGGCCTGTCCTGGGGCCAAAGTCCGACTGCATAATGACAGCTTCGTGTCAGAACAAACCTTTTTAGGCTTCATGATGGCTTGGGATGGGTCATAACCTGCATCAAAGTCACCTGTGGTTTCACTGTGCAAAACCAAATGGGATTATAAGTTTCTCAGAGGCAACTGCACCACTATAGGCCCGTGACACCACCGCTGGGACCTAAACAGAGATCTCCAGGGAGTAGGGAAGGCTAGGGAGGAAGGGGGCACCCTCCTTGTTTTTCCAGGCACCCTCAGGCATCACGCTCTGCTCCTGACGGCTGGCATGACAGAACCTCCTGAAATAAAAACCAGCCTCACAGGCTGCTTGTTCAGGCACTTTGTCTGAAAATCCTTCTGGTTTCATTGCCAAAACACTAGTGCTTTCATGTGAAGAGACCAATGAAAGCATCATCTACTGCTATCCCTCCCTTAATCCTCCTCTCCAGTGCTTAGCAAGCAGATCTTTGAAACCTTAGACAGCTCTGGAGCTTGGTCCTGGTCCGTGATTCCTGGCCATGAAACATCTTTGAACAAAGCAAGCAACAGTGAAGAACTGAGTCTTTAAAACATGCCTGGGTGTTGGCTGGATGGTGATTTGAATTAATAGTAAATAGCGCAAATCCCACTGAGTCTGCTGCTCTGGCAGATTCCCTTGGGACTTTTGATGTTCAGGCTCTTATCTGGTTGCTTCAGCAGTGCTGAGTAACCCTGGCACCCAAAAATCTCTTCCATGTGGACAGCGGGCAGGTCAGGCTCCTGGGCAGGTGATGAAAAGCTCCTCAGCGTCCTTGGGATACCTGGGGAGGTGAATTAGGCTCTGAGCTCTGTGGCTGTGTCCTGAACCCTGGTTTTTGGTACTCCGGCAGCTGCAGGGATGGGGTCCCTGGGCATCTGGCAACTGCTCTCAAACCCAAGGCAGACGCAGGCACCACTGTTACGAAGGTTGATGAAGGCATCATGTTGAAAAGGCAGCTGTTGTCTGCTGTTCGATCAGCTCCGGAGGTCCCACATCACCTCTCCCTGTTTCCCACCTCTTTCTCTTCCTCAGCATTTCTCAAACCTGTTCTTCCCCCTCACGTTGCTTTGGCAGCACTTTCTGACTCAGCGCAGCGCCTGTACCACTTCTGCAGCAGCGAGGAGGCTGCAGGGTCTGGATGCCACTGCTGGAGGCCTAGGGTCCCTGAGCACGGCTGTTCCAGCACCATGCTCATCACGCTCTGCCTGGAAGCCGGGACACCGGCAGACCTGTCGCTCGGTGGGACCTTTGGGCTGTAAGAAGGCACAGGGCGCTTTGTGCCCTTGGCTTCAGCCTGGCAAGCATTTTACCTTTGCGCTTCTCATGTATTTTCAAGGCTTCTCCTGTGTAGACGTAATGGAAATGAGACACGGTGTGGTTTGATCTGTGTGACTGGTGGGGTTGGCGTGTCCACGTAAGGTGGGGTGACCCAAGGTCATGGCCTTCCTTAGTGGCTCTGAGGTGCAGAGGCCCCTTCCCAGGGCAAGGACACACCCAAGCCCAATGAGCCTGAATCCCCGCAGGGCACCCAGCCCAGCCTCGAGTCCCTGGCACAGCAGGGATGCGGAGATCCGACTGCCCCGTGGTGCGGTCCGGTCTGGCTAGAGCCTCATGCAGGGCATTCATTCTGTCTCCTGGTTCCTGCTGATGCTCATGCAATGTTTCTGTCTTGAAAGGTCCCCGGGAGGAGATTGTGTACGTCCCCTGCATCTACAGGAACACCGGCAGGAACAAACCTGACTTTCTGGCCACTGTGGATGTCAACCCCAAATCTCCGCACTATTGCCAGGTACCAAGTGCTTCATCTCGGTGCTAAACTGGTGGCAGCACACCAGCCCAGGGAAACAGCTCAGTGCTTGTCCCTCACACTCCCCAAAGCTGCTGGCTCAGTACTGAAGGCTGGTGCCTGTCCGGCTCTTCCCAAGACTCTGAGCCTTCCTGTGCTTAGGAGATGTGTATGGAAAAACCCCCTTCACATCCCTTGGTGCATCCCTTGTGCACCAGCACCCCCACTGCGGGGTGAGGCTTGCCTGCCGCATCCTGACCCAGTCCGTGGCAGTCTGCAATGCACTGAGCTCCCTGGTCCATGCAATCCAGAGGAGTCCTGCATCCTGGTGCGAGCAGGACTGGGTCTTTGCAGGTGATCCACCGCCTGCCCATGCCCAACCTGGGGGATGAGCTGCACCACTCGGGCTGGAATGCCTGCAGCAGCTGCTTCGGGGATGCCACCAAGAAGCGGAACCGCCTGATCCTCCCCAGCCTGATCTCCTCCCGCATCTATGTGGTGGATGTGGGAACCGACCTGCGAGCTCCCAGGCTTTTTAAGGTACCTTGGAAGTGGTGCCATGTGTGGCTCACATGCTCGGCACCTCCAGCAGCACAGTGGAGCAGCTCCCACCCACCCTTGGTCCCACCAGCCCCCTGAACCCGCGCACACCAAGCTCCCATCTTGCCCAGCACGGAGGAGGTGATGGTGCCTGCGAACTCCCACAGGTTGTCAACTCGGAGGACGTCTTCTGGAAGTGTAACCTGGGCTACCCCCACACATCCCACTGCCTGGGCAGCGGCGAAATCATGATCAGCACCCTGGGAGACCCCGCCGGCAATGGGAAAGGTACGGGTCCTGCCAGTGACCTGGGAGAGGGTGCCAGGACAGGAGGAACAGTGCCACATCCAGCGCTGTCCTGGAGCCTCCCAGCCTGTCCACCAGGCTGCTCTGCAATGCCTTGATCTGTCTATTGCTGTTTGTCTTACAGCACTTCAATGGTTATTCTAGATGAGTTCCTCACCACCAGTTTGTGTTTGTTTTTGCTTCAGGTGGCTTTATTCTGCTGGATGGAGAGACCTTTGAGATCAAGGGAAACTGGGAGAAGGGGGACAAGAGCCCCCCAATGGGTTATGACTTCTGGTACCAGCCACGCCATAACGTCCTGATCAGCACCGAATGGGGAGTCCCAAAATGCCTGGGATATGGGTTTGACCCAAATGATTTGAAGAAAGGTGAGGAAACAGTCGTTTAGGTATTCCAGGAGAGATGCTGAGCAGGAGTTTAATGAAGCCGAGTTTCAACTCTCTTCTGTCACAAGTGAGCGCTGGCAATATAACGGACCTAGATAAAATTGTCCAAAATGGTTTGCTTGCAAAACTGATTTTCACACCAGTTCCCAGAGGTCACACAGATTTTAAAAAGACAAGCCTGGCCCATTTACTGTGAACACACTTCAGTTGCAAGCATCAGAACTTCCACCCACACCAGTCCATGAACGCTGCTGTCAAGCAGCGTGGGGTTGGATTTCAGCCGTAGGGATGAAGGAGGAAGACCCATTTCAGCCCAGCTCCCCCCAGAGGTTACACTGGGTTACACCAGTTTAGCACCTCCTAGTGAGGTGCTTCCCCCGATGGACCCTGGGCACCTTCCTGTGGCTTTTGCGAAGGCCCAAAAGCAAGCATTGTGCACCAGTGCAGAGACCATGGGCCTGCAGCGCATCTGCTGGAGGCCCTGCGGCTCACAGCGTCCCCTCTAACCCCCTCCATCCCCTCCCAGGGCGCTACGGACGCCGCCTCAACGTGTGGGACTGGACTGCTCGCACCTACGTCCAGGCCATCGATGTGGGCGAGGACGCGGCACCCCTGGAGATCCGCTTCCTCCACAACCCGGATGCCGCAGAGGGCTATGTGGGGTGCACCATCAGCAGTGCCATCCACCACTTCTACAAGACGGAGGTAGGCGCTCCCCGGGGAGCGTGGGGCAGTGGGAAGGGGGTGCTGACCCCAGCCCTGCCGGTGCTGCGCAGCCACCCCCGCGCCCCGGACGTGAGCTGGCGGGGGATAATCTCACCAGAGGACCTGTTCTGACTGGCAGTAGTTTATGCTGAGATGATTGAATTCAGAGATTTATTTATACCTTTATTGTGGATGTACAACAGCTCGAGCAATATTCTTCTCAGTGTCTGTTGTGTGTAACACCGAACGGGGTGAGGAGAACCTCTTTCACCAAACCAGTTAATACAGCTAGAAGATCAGACAGGTTATTGGCCCCCAAAGCCCTTCCTCAGGCCCCAGAGCCTGTGCCCCCGACGGCTCCGCAGAGCCAGAGATGAGGTTTCCTGCAGCCCCCAAAGCAGCCCCAGAGACGGGAGGTGGTGGGCACGCACGTGGCATCCGCCCCCCGGTCAGGCATTATCCTGCCCTCCAAGGCTGTGCTCTGTCCCGCAGCGAGGAGACTGGGTGGCCGAGAAGGTGATCCAAGTCCCCAGCAAGAAGGTGGAGGGGTGGCTGCTCCCGGAGATGCCAGGTGAGTGCATCCCTGCGAGCCGCGCTGTGCCTGGCTGCCTGTGCTGCCGCTCGTTTGCGATCCGCTGTGCCCTCCCCAAGGCTTCATCACCGACATCCTCATCTCGCTGGACGACAGGTTCCTCTACTTCAGCAACTGGCTGCATGGGGACGTCCGCCAGTACGACATCTCCGACACCCGCAGGCCCAGGCTGGTGGGACAGGTAAGGCAGCAGCTGGCTCGACCCGTAGCTTCTGCTCCATCTCAAGGTGGGACCAGCCCTGCTTTGCCGTCTTAGCTGCCCCAAGCTCTGCTCTCTCACAGGTCTTTGTGGGTGGCAGCATCGCCAAGGGAGGGCCTGTGGCCGTGTGTGGGGACGAGGAGCTGCAGAGCCAGCCGGATCCCTTTGTCATCCAGGTGAGCTCAGCTTTGCGCCATCCCACCTCCGCCCTGAGCTGCCGAGTGCGTGGGGTGGCAGGGGCAAGGACGGGGAGCAGGTCCCTGTGCTTCTGCTCCACCGCCGTCGGCACCACCAGCCCTGCCTCATGCAGGCGGAGGCATCCCCTGGTCACCACGTCCTCACGTCTGCCTGCTGCAGGGCAAGAGGGTGCCGGGGGGGCCCCAGATGATCCAGCTCAGCCTGGACGGGAAGAGGCTGTACGTCACCACATCCCTCTACAGCGCCTGGGACCAGCAGTTCTACCCGCAGCTCATCAGGTGGGAGGCTGGAGGGCACCGAATTTCAGCAGCTGCAGGGGCAGGGGAGGTGGGACCCCCGCTGACCCCACTGCTGCCCCTCCGCAGGGACGGCTCCGTCATGCTGCAGCTCGATGTGGACACGGAGAACGGCAGCCTGGCGGTCAACGAGAACTTCCTGGTGGATTTTGGGAAGGAGCCAGGTGGGCCCTGCCTGGCACACGAGATCCGCTACCCTGGCGGGGACTGCACCTCTGACATTTGGGTTTAGCAGCCCCAGGGCCAGCACGCGGCTGCCCTCTGCCTCCCTCCCCAAGTGCAGATGCTCTCCCCCGGTCTCAGCTTCGCCATTGGCCCGACGTCCTGCAGTGCCATCAACGCTTCGGGCACAGCAGAATGGCAAACCTGGAGATCCCGCTGCTATCCTCATCCAAAAGCCCTCCTTCGCACCAGCACCACCAGAATCCCACATCCTGCACCCCGCATCCCGCATCCCCTATCTTTCTTACATCCCACATCTCACATCCTGCATCCCACATCTCACATCTCGCATTCCATATCTCACATTCCACATCCTGCATCCTGCTACCAGCTCCAGCAGCCCAGTCCCGGAGCATGGTGGGTACTTGCACGCTGCTCTGCTTCCCCCAGAGCCCCTCAGTGCCAAAAATCCCAGTGCCTGAGGGTGCAGGAACGGGGAAGGGGCAAAGCCATTGTCCCCCAAGCACCCCAGGGCTGGGCACTGCTGAAATAAAAGAGACATCCCTGCACCACAGCTCGCCTCGTCTCTAATCGCTTTAATTAACTCTGTTTTCAGGAGCCACACAACACACGCATGAGGAAATCGGGGACGCTACGCAGCTAACCTTTCCTGAAGAGCAGCCGTTTTTCCGACGCGCCCATTGTGCAGCCTGGCACAGCGCTGAAAGCGTTTTTCTCCCCAGAAGTCAAACCCTGTTTATGTGCCCAGAGCCTCAGGCCATAGGGTCTCTCCTGTTGCTTCTCAGGGACCCCAGAGATGAAACCCTGTGAGGGCTTTCACCTGGAGCCCAGCAGCTCCCCTGCTGCAGGACAGCCAGGGTGGAAACAGCATTTGCAAAAAGCAATTTTCCAGAATTTTCCTGTGCTGCTGCATGTGGTGTAGGGAACCGTCCTTGCCTGGCCAGTGGGGTGGGAAGGGTGGCTGGGAGGTGAGGAGAAGGGAGCAGGAGCCCCTTCGGCAGCTGCTTGCCCAGGGCCAGCACACAGGGCTCGCACAGATGCTGCTGCATGTACATGTGCTGCACACATACATGGTGTGCATGCTGTGCCCAGCACACACACATTGCAAATTCACTGCATACATGGTTCACACAGGTACTTTGTGCACACATGCATGCATTGCATGTGCACATGCATTGTGCACACTGCACACCCGCATGCAGACTGTGCATACACACCATGCACACACCTGTCTGCCCTCACACACATAGCACACACACAGTGCATGCATACACACACATTGCACACACTGCAGACACTACACACAGACTACACACACAGTGCATGCACACACTACATGCATGCACAGACATTGCACATTGCACACAGTGCATGCACAGATACTACATGCTCACATTGCACACACTGCAGACACTACACACACAATGCATGCACACACTACATGCATTCACACTGCACACACTGCACAGTCCACACACTACATGCATGCACACACATTGCACACACTGCACACAGTGCATGCACACATTGCACACACACCGCACGCATACATACTACGTGCACACATTGCATACACTGCACACACACAGTGCATGCACACACACTACACTCATGCACAAACACCGCATGCACTGCACACACCCACATTGCGCTCGTACTGCACGCGCACACGCTCGTTTACCCTCGTGCTTCCTCCCCCAGTGCCACCAATCAGAAGCCTGTTACTAGGCAGATTTCAGCTCGCGCGCGGCCACTCAGGAGTCCGGCCCCGCTTGTATCCGGGTAGGAAAGCCAGAACGACCAATCGCACTAAAAGAGGGCGCAGTATCCGGGCAGACCTGCTTCGCCGCAGCCAATCAGAAAAAAGCGACCGGAGGGCCCAGCGGGCGCGGCCCGGCGGGGCGCAGCACTTTCGGTTCCTGTTGCGCGCGGGGCAGCGGCACGTGGTGGGAACCGGGCCCAGCCGGACCGGACCGGGCCCAGCCGGGCCCCGGCCGTAGCCGCCCGAAGGTGGGTGCGGGTCAGGTATCCTCGGGCCCGCCGGGCTGCGGGGGGTGGGAGGAGCTGCGGGCCGGGGGCGCTGCCCTCCTGGTGTGCCCCGTGCCCTGGTGTCCCTCTTCCCGTGTCCCTGACCCCTAGTGTCCCCTGTCCCCAAAGGCCTGCTCTCCTGGCATCCCTCGTCCGCTGGTGTCCCTGTCCCCTGGGTGCTGCCCTCCTGGTGTCCACTGTCCCCATGTCTGCCATCCCCTGGTGTCCCTGTCCACTGGCGTGCCCTGTCCATGGGTACCTGCCCTCCTGGTGTCTGCTGTTCTCTTGTCCCTGTCCCGTGCTGTCCCCCATCCCCTGGTGTCCCTCTTTCCCATGTCCGTGTCCCCCACTGTCCCCATGGTTCTGCCCACCTGGTGTCCCCCATCCCCTGGCGTCCCTGCCCTCCAGGTGCTGCCCTCATGGTGTCCACTGTCCCCATGTCCCCCATTCCCTAGTGTCCCTGTCCACTGGTGTCTCCTGTCCTTGGGGACTTGCCCTCCGGTCCCCTCCAGGGCCTGCAGGGCAAGGGCCGCTCCCCGGTGCCCCGGCATCCCTGTCACCTGCCAGGACCAGGGTACTGGTGCCAACCGCTGCCTCTGCAGCTCTCCTGCTGCCCGCACTGCGGCCGCTGGTGGCTCATGTCCGGCCAGTGCCCGGCCCTCCCCACACCCGTGTCTTCGGACTGGGACAGAGGGACCAAGGGCGGGTAAATTGTGGGTCCCACAGCCACCCTGTGGGTGCCACTGGGGGCTTGCTGGCTCTGAAGAGGTTTCTTTCCCTTTTTTTCTGGTTGAATTTCTGTTTTTCACCCCCCACCAGGAACCCAGTGCCATGGCTGATGAGGAGCTGAGCGCCCAAGCCGCCAAAAAGGGAAGTCTGTCACCCAGCGGCTCCCGGAGCAGCACGAGCGAGTCTGGCACACTGCTGCAGAAGCTGAAGAGCACCATCTCGTAAGGGCAGCGCTCACTTTTCCCCAGGCGGCTCTTCCAGTTACTCTGAGCATTCCAAATGTGGTCTAATTTAATAAGGTTGATTAATTTGCAGCCCCAGGGACCGAAGGGATAAGCATTGCGGTGCCCTGCAGCTTCCTGCATTAGCGCTGCGCGGTGGCATGGCCTCAGGCGTGCCTCCCTTGGTCCCGCACTGGGTGCTGTACAAACAGTGCAGCCTCGTGCGGTGCTGCCGGCAGCTTTTCACCTGTTTTAGGTGGAAAAGTCAATGCAGAGCTTCATAGTAGCACGGACTGGTCTGTTAAGACCATATGGGACACAGGTTTCTGCCTGCTCTGCTCTGCTGGAGTTAGGGCACGCAGTGCTCCTTGCAGACAGATGCTGGCGGTCTGTCGGGGTTGTGGGCGCACAGGGGAACCTGGGGCATCGGAGAACAGGGCAAGCACCCTGCAGGCTGCACTGACCCACATATACCGGCAGCCTTCAGCTCTTGGAACTCCAGCGTCCCCATCCGGGCATCTCTGCTGACCCAGGGTGCGGTGTGGGAGTCCGGAAGGGCCTGGGGCCAGGGCTGTCCTGCTCGGGAGCTGTGTGGAGGAGCTGGGTGGGAGCAGACGGGTTGAGGAACGGACCGTGGCTCTGCCCTGGGCTCTGCAGTGTTGTCCTGCTCTGTCCTAACACCTTCTGTCTCTGTCCTGTGCAGCAAATCCGTGCAGAACAAAGTCGACTCCATCCTGGTGAGTGCCCCTGCGGGACGTGGTGCTGAGGGTGAGGGAATGCCGCGTCCCCACCTCTCCTGTGGGCTCCTGCCCCTCTTCGCTTGGGCTGGACCCTGAGCTCTGCCTGATCCCACTTCCTGGCTGCAGGGATTAGCACTGAGAAACCCGTGAGCACCCTGCCCAGGGGGACAGCACCCATGCTCCCAGCCCTGCATGGGATGAGCTCTTCCAGTCCCCCAAGGGGCAGTTTTGCCCTGCTCCACGTGAATTCATTTACCCCATTCCCTCATGTGCAGGCTGTGTTCATGCTCATAAAGCTGCTTTGGTCTAAATGCCCCGTCAATTGCTACTGTTAAGAGGTAACGAGAGCACTGTCTGCATCAGCTGCTGCTTGTTTTGGATCCTTAACCTCTCTTTGTTTCTGGTCCGTTCTCCCCTCCCTGTGGACCCTTTGACCGTAGCAAGATGTCCAGAAGTTTTCAGACAACGACAAGCTTTACCTCTACCTCCAGCTGCCATCAGGGCCCAGCTTGGGGGAGAAAAGGTGGGTGCTGGAGCAAACCAGGGCCATGTTTGGGAGCTTGGCTGGGAGAGCAGTGGCGGTCAGGATGACAGTGGGAGGCGGCCACAGCTGTGTCTTCTCCTGTCCTGCTTCTGCCACTTTTCTGCTAATTTAGTGTTTGTCTTGCATTCCCTTGGGAGCAGCAGCAGCCTGGACCTGAGCTCACTGAGCACAGCCGAGTACATGCACGCATGCAACTGGATCCGGAACCACCTGGAGGAGCACACGGACACCTGTCTGCCCAAGCAGGACGTCTATGATGCCTACAAGTGAGCGCAGGGACAGGCCTGGTGCAAGGAGCGTCTGTCCCCAGGGCTGGGCTTGTCCAGCAAAGCCCCACGAGGAGGTCGGTTCGGAGGGCAGCGGGCACCTGGGTTTGGGAACAGCCCTGCCCGACATTGGTCACTTGAAACAAGCAGGGAGGAATAGGTGCGTCCAGAGGGCAGCAAGAAGGGCTTGGAGGCTTTGACCTGCAGCTCTCTCTCTGTCTCTGCATCTCCCTTAGGCAATACTGTGATAACCTCTGCTGTCGCCCTCTAAGCGCTGCCAATTTTGGGAAGATCATCCGGGAGATCTTCCCAAACATCAAAGCCAGAAGACTGGGAGGCCGAGGACAATCGAAATATCCTTCTGTGTGCCCTGCTGGCCGGGGAGGCCCTAGGAACCATTCCCCATGGCAGCAGTGGTCAGACTAGTGGCAAGAGCTGCTTGGTCTCCGGTTTTTCTGATTTATGAGTCTGTGCACAAGATGGTATTTTGTAGCTTCTGAGAGGGTCTAGTTCCTGGTTTTTCAGCTCCTGAAGCTTCAGCTTGGTTTTCTGAGCGTGGCTTGGAGCTGCCGCGTCTCTTCCACGCACCCCGCTGGACTTGGAGCCACCTGGGGTGTGCACACGGAGCAGGGCGGCAGCCTAGGTTGGCACAGGGCCAGCTGCTGCCTTGTCTCAAAGACAAGCCCAGACACTGTCGGCCATCGCAGGTGGCATGAGCCCTGCAGCCACATCCCTTCAAGTTGTAACCTGCCGCCTCTCGCGGCTGTGTTTTGTGACTGAAACCCCTTAACCCTGCCAAACATACTGCTACAGTGGGATCCGGAGGAAGACGGTGGTCAGCCTGCCGCCCCTGCCCAGCCTGGATCTCAAAGTGACAGAGACTGTAAGTCCCTTGGTGCCTCGGTGGTTTGAGTTTCACGAGCTCCATTTTGGCAGGGGAGCAAACCTTCTTGCTCGTTAGATCTAACGAAGGCAAGGGGCAGAGGCATGCCCTCTGCGTTCCTGTGGGCTGTGGGACGAATGAGGCGGGGAGCAGGTTCTGCTCTGTCCTGTGAGCCTCCTGAAGGGTGGACGAGGAACGTGCCTGCCCGTACAGGCTTGTGATCTGCTGGGGTGTCCAGATCAGGCCCTGTTTGTGCCCGGGGAGTCCTGGCCTGTGCCATGGAGGCTCATGGCTTGTCCTGCCGGCAGCAGTCGGAGCTGACGGACTTGGTGCAGTCCTACAACAGTGAGGTGATGGAGGCGGCCTGCGCCCTGACCTGTGACTGGGCCGAGAAGATCCTCAAGCGCTCGTTCAACAACATCGTGGAGGTGGCCCAGTTCCTCATCCAGCAGCACATCATCAGCTCGCGCTCAGCTCGGGCCGACCTGGTCATGGCCATGGTGGTCTCAGGTGGGTCAGCGAGGGGGGAAGGAGCCCCTGACACTCCGCAGAGCCCACTTGGGATCCCCAAGGGGCATGGAGGCTTCAGGACTATTGTGTCCCAGGGGATGGATTTCCCCCACTGGCCTGGGTGAGCACAGAGGGGCCTGGGTGCTGTCCCCACTCCTGTGGGTCCTGTCCCTGCTTCATCCCCTGCTGCGTGTCCACAGAGAGCGCAGAGAAGCTCCGCCGTGACAGTCGGTCTCCGCTGGCGGCCAAGAAGAATGGCCTAGAAGCCTCGGAGAGCGGTGCCAGGAGCCAGGGGCAGGTGAGACCCCAAGAGTGCCTGCTGGGCGCTACAGTTGCTCGCTGCTCCCTGAGCTGGCACAGGAGGGGGGTCGGGAGCCGGGAGGCCGGGGCGCTGCGCTCACGATGGGGTGCTTGCTCTTGGTCCGCAGTCAGGGAAGCCTTGGGAGCAGCCCAAGCCTGCGTGAGGCTGCTGCAGCATCTCCAGCTAACGCCTCTTTCTGTCCACAGAGCAAGAAGGAGAGCGGCCCCAAGGCCTCCATCCCGCCACGGCCTGAGAAAAAGAAGCCCCTGGAGCCCCCCAAGCCAGCGAGCAGCCCCCAGGTGAATGCGCTGGTCGCCCGCCTGCCCCTGCTCCTGCCCCGCATCCAGCCTGGGGAGAGACTGGTGGCACCCGGGGCCGCGGCCTTGCGCTCGTCCCCTCCCATCCTGGCCCCCAAACTCACGGCCGCCCCCCTGGGGGGCACCGTCAAGGTGGCCCTGCCACTGCCAGTGGGCACGGCGTCCCCCTCGCTGCCCCTGGGGCTGGCCCCGGGGGCCAATGGGGCAGTGGGGCTGCTGAGCCAGCAGGCAGCTGTGCCTGTCCTCAACATGCTGCTGCCCAGTGTGGGCATCCCTGGGGCCGAGAGCCCCGCCAACCCCCGGAGTGCGGGGACCGATGGCCCTGGCCCACAGGACTCACAGCGCCACAAGGCCACCAGGCGTCCCCCAGAGCCGATGGGTGATGCCGCGCCGCAGAAGCGGAGACGCGGGCGGCCGCGCAAGAGGCCGGAGGAGGGAGGTGTGGGGTCCCTGGCAGGTGGCAGTGACACAGCTGGGACGGAGCAGGAGCAGGCAGTAGTGGCAGTGGTGCCGGGCGCGGGCAGCCCGGGGGACGCGGTGGAGGTGGCAAAGCTTCGCTGCGGGGCAGCTGTGGGGACCGACTGCAGTGATGGCTCACCTGGCAGTGGCACTGCCACTGGCCACCTGGGGGACAGCCTAGTCACCGTGCCCGCTCAGGTGAGTGTCATCCAGGAGGGCAGGACTGGTGTGCGGGTCCCTGCCGGAGCCCATGGCCGTGGGGTGGAGGAAGACGAGGAGGAGGAGGCACCCACAAGCCCGGGTGAGGCCAGGCCCCCCCTGGGTGACAATAGGGCTGCTACAGGCTCCTGTACCCCCCGGGGCAAGGGGGCTCCCGCCCTGCATGGTGATGGACAGAAGACAGGGATGGACCCTGCTGCCGCCTCCCTCCAGCTGGACATGTCCCCATGCATCCCCATGCTCCTGGGGGGCTTGCCGGGGCAGGCAGAGCTCCGCACCTCCCCCAGTACTTAAGGGCCCTGCCCAGACCCCACTGCCAGACGCAGGGCGCCCGTGTTCCCCCGTGGGCTGTCCCCACCACCACGCGTCGCTGTCGCCACTGAGCTGCTGCAGGGAGCAGGCGTGCCCCGCAATTAAAAACCGTGCACACCTTCCATCTGTGTGTCCTGTCCGTGACCGGTACGGGGTCGCCGGGCCCACGGTGGTGGGGACCGCGGGGCTGCGTGGGGACAGGGAGCAATGCGCCTGGCTGCGGCCCAGTGGCACTGGGGGAACGAAGGGGGATGGGGAGCGCTAGGGGGCGGCACCGGGACCGTGCATTAGTTTCCCCAGCAGGCCCAGCGGCAGCGCCCGGCGCGGGCCTGCAACGCCGCCGCTGCCCGGCAACGGCCGGAGGCGATTTGCGATGAAAATTGGGCGATTTCGGCAAAACACGAGGCTCCGGGAGGAGGCGGAGCCGCGGGCCACGCCCCTCCGCCTGGCCACGCCCCGCCCTGGGCTACGCCGCTTTCTGGCCCCGCTCCGGTTGGGCCGCGCCCCTGCTCTGTCTACGCCCTTCCCGCAGCCGCTCTGGCCACGCCCCCGGCCACCGAGGGGC